>DF240522.1:10113-65514 GCA_000507305.1 Breviolum minutum Mf 1.05b.01 | reverse complement strand
CAACAACAACAACAACAACAACAACAACAACAACAACAACAACAACAACAACAACAACAACAACAACAACAACAACAACAACAACAACAAAAAAAAAAAACAACATCCAGAGGGCTGACGAGTGGCCTCTTTTATATCTCATAGGATCCCATGTCTATGTCGATGAATTGTTGATTTTGCGGTGGTAAACTCGTAACGATAAATATATCATATATCAACCAATTCTTGAATGGAGATCTTTCTGAAGGATCACGAAACTCAACCTTTTTTCCCATGTGTGTGTGTGTGTCATGGTTCTTGGAAGAAATGCTCTTTAGAAAAAAAAAGTCAGTTGATCTAACAGGAGCATGATTTTTCAAAAGTGGAACACGTATGACTTGAGACTATCCTGGTTCCCCAGTTCTTCCGAACAACCGACCTGGACAGACTTCAAGGACACATATTCCTGGGGCAGTTGCAACTTGGAAAAAAGCTGGTTGGT
Organism: Breviolum minutum Mf 1.05b.01; assembly: GCA_000507305.1. Lineage (NCBI taxonomy): Eukaryota > Dinophyceae > Suessiales > Symbiodiniaceae > Breviolum > Breviolum minutum. The sequence continues at coordinate 65,033 of DF240522.1, read as the reverse complement.
TCATAGGAATCCTTGAATCCTTGTAATGGCTTGTTAGATTTCCCTTTTTTAGCTGATGAGTATAACCCCCCTTTGTACGGCAAATAACCAGGGTCAACTGGTCATGGCTTGCATGCTTTTGGATGGATATCCAATGAGCAATTTTTGGTGCGTGAAAAAAATCTCAGCAGAGAAAATGTGGGTTTTCTGTGCAACCGAACAACCATTCCCCGCACACGAAAGGTTTTGGCTGTCATTCTTTGGAGGACAATTTTTGTAACGATCAAGTTTGCCAGATATTTTTGGAGGCTGCCTAAGTACTGGTTTAAACCAGTGGAGTCCATGAAGGTTAAGCTAGGGTTCCCTTCACAAAAATGTTCAGAAGTTCTCGCAAAAAATAATCCTGAAAAAGCATAGAGTCGTTTTCCGCTGGGAAGTGTTCCAGGTGGTAAAAAGTTTGTCAAACTGTTTCTTTTTTTTAAACCCGCCCAGGCACAGATGCTATGGTCCAATCAGCCGCCATGATCTTTGCCTCCCTTGTGCGTGGTCCAAGGATGCTCAGAGGACAACGTAGCCGTGTGCGTGCCCGGTGCATGCCGGAGCATAACCAAATACCACAGCAGTTACCCGTTGAGTTGCGGGTCGAAGTTCGCCTTTTTGGCGAAAATATGAACCACACACATCGTCCAAGCCTCCCAAAAAGAAACGGCATCAATTTATAGAATGGTAATTTGGTGGTTTGGAGTGGTGTTTTGGGATTCGAATCGGAGTACCCCCCTAAGTAACAATCCCATTCATAAGGGGATCCCATCAATCCAAACCACCAGGCCACAAACCACCAATTTACACCATTAGTTGATGGAAGGAAAACATGAGGAAATCAAAAAAAGTAAGTCCCATCGGTCTTTTGTTTGAAGAATTGAGGATCAAATAAACTGGTTGGTGGTTTCAACCCCTTTGAAAAATATTAGTCAACATGGGAATCTTCCCCAAATAGGGGTGGAAATAAAAAATATTTGAAACCAACACCTAGGAGAGTCCGATTTACGTCTTCACCATTCTTTACCTGGATATCAACGAGTTTGAATTTGTTGGAGCTTCCCATGCATCAATTCATTTTCAGCCCGCCATCTGGTCCAGGTATTCCCCACCTGTACTTCCCTAATTTGTCAACCTGTCAACTCCCTGTTTCTGGAGCCCAATTATATTAAAAAAAAATCCTCTTCTTCCCCGCCCAAGGCGTGCAAACTAAACCCTAAGGGATGGTGAATTAACAATGTTTAGGAACCACTTGGTACCCTTTGGAAAGCCCCGGATACAAATCCTCTATCAAAATTCTGTTGAGATTTCATCTGGGACACCTCCTCAAACTCAAACCAACTCCCCCTTTCTTAACGGCTCTTTTTCTGTCCCGGGCCACCCATTCATCTCTTGCAGGGCTTTGTCAAAGGTGAAGGCAGGGCTTCCGTCCACGTGCAATTGGAAGTTGCAACCAGGACCCAAAAAGTCGAAGATACGTTCGGCACTATCACCTCCAGTCGTGTCGTGAATGAGGTGTCTGTCTACGCTACCTTCGGGGGTACACCCCCCACCCCGGTAACAGTCACCAATTGAAGGTGAAAAAAAGGGAATTCCCTACTAGAAATGGTTCATACTCCTGGTGGTGACTGGCATCCTGGATTCACCCTTAACTAAAACAATTCTTGAGAAAAAACCATGCAAAAAATAGTCGACATGGACTTTCAGGGAATATGCAAAAACAGCATTTTGGCCACGAAAGGAGATAGCCGATTCCAAGTGGATTCCAAAACAGTAATCAAAACCCTTGTGACATTTCATCATACTGGTTGGTTAATAGGGATCCTTACAATGGCTCATTATGAATCCCTATAGAACTGGGTAGTTCTATACATCCCCTACCCTAAACAACTGGGGTGAACTGATCACCTGCTGATGTGTCAAATGATTGCCTTGGAAGCCGATGAAACTTTTTGCAAATTTTTCGGTAAAAAATCGTGTGGAAACTTCCAGGAATGAAAAAAAATGGTACAAATAAATGAACAAATGAACAAATCAACAAATAAATGAATTAGAGAAATAGAATGGATAAACAGATACATGAAAATCAATGAATAACCAGATCGGATTATGTGGATAGAAATCCCAAACGCTACGCCTGAATTCAATGGCTCGGTGTGAATGACTGGGGTCATGCCTTGTTAGGGTGCCATGGTGACAATCACTGGGTGGTATATCGGGGTGCCATGGCTATGTTTCTGGGGGCGGCATTCCCTTACTCTTCACCACCACCATTTCGGGACCGGGAATTAAGGCCGTTTGGAGACCTGAGGCTCCCTTAAACATCACTCAAAAATGCTCAAGATTACAGTACTACTTGTAGTTGGTGGTTGAACCAACCCATTCGAAAAATATCAGTCAAATTGGATCATTACCCCAAGTAGGGTTATTCTTTTGTTTTTTTTTGGGGGGGGAGGGTGGGAAATGTGTCAACAAAAACATCCCAAAAAGGTACATTCATCGCACGCGACAACTCCAAGCATTGAAAAAACAAAACAGTTTCACAGTTTCATCAATGACATTTCGAGAAAAAAAAATAATATATATATATACATATATACATATATATATATATAAATATACAACTCGAACCGAAATTTCCGGCCAGTTTGCATTCTTTGAGAGACAGTTCTTGGATTTGTTTTCCCGACTCGGTTTTTTTGGGTTCGAAGTCACCATCCAGTCTCTCGTTGAGGAGGGATTGTACAGTTCTCCTCGTTAAGGGCGGTGTGTTTTTGCCAGGGATCTTTGGTCCAAGCTTTTTGTGAAGCATGAAAATCCGAGGTTAGCTGACATCCCTATAATGGCTTATGAAATAGTCCCTCTATAACTGGGTAATATATACCTAGAGCCCCAATGACTTCTATTTTTGAAGGTTAAGCCCTCAAAAGAAGGGCCTTTTTCCAAGCAAAACAAGGGTCATTTGGGTTCTAGGTGTATATGTATATATATATATATATACATGTCTTCTATATGGGTGTTTCCAAGAATAGGGGTACCCCAAAATGGATGGTTTGTAATGGAAAACCCTGTTAAAATGGATGATTTGGGGGTACCGCTATTTTTGGAAACACCCATATACAACAAATGAATGCGAATGACCAGGGTTTTGATCACTGCTCACTTGGGGGTTTCATATAGAGATTCTTGGAAGCACGTGGCTCATGAGAACTTATAATCAACATATATTACATGGCTAGGTTTTCCATCCACAGCACTCCTAATGGCCAAATTGGAATAATCTTTCACCAACCTGAAATTTTCGGGGTCCAAAAATTTCCCTTCCAAAAAAAAACTACCTTTTGAGGGCAAATCGGTCGTTTTTTGGGGTCGCGGTTTTAATTTGACCAGAGGGTTGATATAAGCAGTATGATACACCAATGTTCACGGAATTTTGAAAAAGCCCATGAAACTTGCCGATTGCCTCGACTGTCGTAAGGCATTGCGGGTGTCCAGGCAACGAAGTTTTCGGGCGTGACTTTTTATGGCCAAAATGGGAATCCAAGGGGGCCCAACCGGTTATGGAGCCCATCATGGTCCCTTAATCCCCTTTTAGGGGCCGTCTATTTCCTGGGGGTGGTGGCATTGGCCAATGCTACCCTTAAATTCCCATGAAAGAAAATAGTATCAATTATCAATATACCGACCCAAAAAAAGAACGTTGACATGCTGAAGATGCTCGTTTCCAAAAGGAACCTCCTATTCCAGGTTCTCAGTGTTTCAAAGGTGTATGATCCTTTGCAAAACAAAAATGGTGACAGCTTGGACGGGAATCAACATTGGACGACTAGATGTCCTTCCTCCAGTCTTCAAACGTCCATCTAAACCTTTCAGAAGACAAGCATCTTGATGATGCAAGGCCCACCCTTTTCATGAGGCCTCCAAATTTGTTGGTGAATATTACGATGGCACCCGGCAAACAGGTTAGTATACTAATCTCTAGGCCCCAAAAATAAGTATGCCTAGTCAACCTACCCCCACCCTACCGTACCCCCCCTCAGAAATAAGGGTTTAATAAGGCCTTATTAAGGGAAACCAATGGTTCATAAACCAAGGTAGCAAAGATTATTTTTTCATTCAAATCTTGCCCTTGGTGAAATGTCGACCTCAAGAATGAAGTTGCAATCAAAAATCGGTAACCTTGAGGGTTTTTTTGGGGCACTTTCATACCATAAAGTGCGTTTAAAAAACCACCAAAAAAAAAACATCACCCAATGACGTTGCTGGAAACTCTGGAAACTCTTATAAATCTGGGTATCTTGTCGTGTCATGAACATGGATGATTCATGACCTTTCCAAGCATCATCCCAAAACTTATGTAAAACCAAAAACAGTAGTCGCAGTTTCTGCCGTAGGACATGAAATGCTCGTTTTAAAAGTCTGACGAAGTTGGGACTACTTATAGAATGTTTGAATCAACTGTTTACTTATCATCCCCACCCCTCCACGAGGAGACTGCTGTCCCAAAATGAAAAAATTACAAGTTCCTTCATTTTCTGTGGTTGAAAATCTAACCTTAACTTACTGAGGTATTTGACCATTTTAGGGTGCAAGTTGGTATTCTTCTACACGAAGTGGAAACGAAAAAGAATCGAAAAATTTCATGTGCGCTTTCTTCAACTGCTTGGGGTAGACCGGTGGTGTAATTATTCCTTCCCGTGTTCTTTTCCTAGTTGGTGGTTTTTCATCACCCATTTGGAAAAAATATATGTGTTAACCTGGATCATGGATCATTTCCCACGGAAAAAATCGAGGTTCAAAATGTCCCAAAACAAAAAACTCCATAAATCTGGCCAAATTGCCATATTTCACCAACCTAGATGTCTTCCCGAAATAAGATAACTTTCCCTTCCAAAACGCTACCTTTTGGGAGTTAAATCGGTCGTGTGAGGTCGCCGAAAATTTGACCTGATAAATCCTATAGGTTGATCTTGGTGGTTCGTGTTGTTTCCAGTTGTAGCCCTCTTTTTCTCATGGAAAAAAAAACATCACTCATGGACACCTCCCCCCAATGCCACCCTCCCCCAAAGAAATAAGGACTCATTGAAGGGATTGTTAACGACCATCATCCCCTTAAACATTGCCTTGGTTCAAAAATTGGGGAAGTGGCATTGCTTGCCCCCTTTCCCGTGAGAACAAAAAAAACGCATCAAAGGCCACAGCCTCACATTTTGTAACTGTCTGCTCATCTCTCCATGCAGAATGCTTCGACGTACATTGCGCTCGAAATGAGACTCGCACAGCCGCCGAGCATGTCCTGGTCGGTTTCTCCGCCATGAGAAACCTTCAAAGGAGCCGACAAGTGATGATGGTTGGGCTGAATCTATCCCCCCAGTCACCACCAAGGTGAGCCACGAAAACAACCCTCCTACTTTCCATTACACTGGATGGTTAATAGGGATCCTTATAATGGTTTATTATAATCCCTATATACCCGGGTAGTATAATCCCATATATATAACCCAACCAACCAGGTTTTTTTTCATTGCTCAGGTGACATTACACTCCCTGAAACTAACAGTTCCTGAAAATCAATGGTTGGAAGATGAAATTTCCTTTTTGATAATTCCCTGTTTCACAGGGCAAAAAAACTGTTGGTTTTGGGGAGGGTAGATTTTTTGCAGGGAATTCCCAACCTAAACCTTCATTTGCCACAATTGAATCCTGGATGGGGCTTAGATCCAAGCAATGGGTTTTTGCTGCCATCTAAACTATGACCCAAAAGTTTTTAAGTTGAGAAATTTGAAGAAAAAGATGAAGAAACAAATCCCAATGTTCCTATCCAAAAGTTAGTTCCAAATATACAGCAAGAAGTGATAAGAAATCAAGACTGTTTTGACCAAGAAAATAGTTAACATCAATGGCAACTGTTTTTGCAATATATTTTTTGCCACTCAGAAATGGGGGTTTTAAAAAATCGGTGCAAACTCTGAGTTGTTTGTTTCAAACACGAATGCGGTCAACCTCCACAAACCTTTTAAAGATCTATCATTCACCCTCAAGCGCCAACAAAAGAACTGTGCTTTTTTCAGCTAATGGTTAATTGGTGGTTTGGGTTGGTGATTTGGGATTCGAATCGGGGCACGCCCCCAAAGAATCCCAATCCCATTCATAAGGGGATCCTAGGAATCGAAACCACCAACCCAAACCACCAATTATATCGGTATAACCGTTAGCTGATTTTTATCTGAAGAAAAAGACAGATTCCCCCTTCGAAAGAGTACCCATGTATGAATTTCGGCTCTTGGGACCCTCAAAAGGTACTCACGGTTTTATCCTTTTTTGATTCAAACCCTACCATATGCCATATGAAATCCCACTATCCTGTGAGAATTCCCAAGGGCTTTAAGTATGCAAAATATCCACCATACCATATCCACCACAGTTTTTGCTGTTCATCCCGAGTTTGTGACTTTTCTTCCCCATAAATATCTCAGCTGGGTGACCTTTTCCACGGCCCTTTCCTTGGCTTTTTGGAAGATTTTTTTACCCCCAGAAAAACGAACGAATGACACCTGAAATGGACTCAAAACCATCACTCTTTAGGGTCCAACCGTTAGTTTTCCACCCCCAGAAAAACACAAACAGGCATGAATGTTTTTTAGATCTATGAATCTATTCCCTATTTCCAAAATGGTGATTTTCCATTGCCAAGTTTTCTGGGATGGGGCGTACCCTGAAAATTTCAAACATACCCAAAATGGCCATACTTGAAGCTGGAATTCACCTCTTTCGTTCGGCTTTCGTCTCTATTCGTGAAAAAAATCGTTCGGGTGTAACCCTCTCAAGATTTCCAGACTTTGCCATCTTGCACATTTTTCAATCCGAGTTCACCGGAGAGGCTCGTAATATGTAGACCCAAAAAGAGGATTCGAAACAAAATCTTTCCCAAAAAGCCCTTCCAAGGTCGTCTTACTATAGAAAGTTGCTTGATGTCAGACTCATTCCTATGGCTGAGATGTCAAAATCCCTTCATCCAAAAAGTCATGTGGGTCTGTCCCTGCCCCATGATGTAATCGCCGTATGAGTCACGGTTGATGACAATGGTTTTCTCCGGAAAAAAGGCACCCGAGTATTTGCGCGCCCCTCCGCACTCAACGTCTAGTCGGATATTGTTTGAACCTTTAAAACAAATTCTATTTGACTGGTTTGACTGGTCTTTTGAGATACCAAGCTACACCCAGCATACAGGAAACATATTAACGGTCGGTTTAGAACCAAACTACGTTTGATTCCTGTAGATTTGCAGCATAATTCTACCTCAAAATCCAGAAAGGCTTTCTACTATTGCCAACTGGGATGGATTTTAGATTATGAATCGTTTCCGTTTTGAGGATACGAAAATGCATTCCCATCTACTCAATCTACTCCAATTTAATTGTACTAGCAATAGTTTCTGGAAAAAAAATGCTACAACAAGACATTCCTCACTTGTTTCAAACATTTTCCTGTAACATCTCCCTTAGCTGTTGGGGTATATGTTGTTCTTTTCATTTTATAAGCCAAAAACACCTATACAAAAATGAAAAAAACTCCATGAATAAACTCGAAAATGAAAATCAGAAAATCCTTTTTCGCCTCATTATGCGACTCATACACCGGATGGCCAGCCTGTAAGATGGTTCATTTCCCCTCAAATCTTTTCTAGTTGGTGGTTTTTCACCAACCATAATCAACCCATTTGAAAAATCCCAAGGATCGGGGTGAAACATATACAATACTTGAAACCAACACCCCCGCTTTAAAGGCCTCACAACACAAACTCCTCAACAAACCCCCATTCCCAGCAAGATTCTTAGCTGCCTCTCCACTGCATACATCAATGCGTTTTGAATGAAGCTATCCATGTCGACATGTATCCCTTCTCTGGCCATGGCGGACAGATGTCGTCGCTTATCTTTTTAAACAAAGATTCCTAGGTTGCCACTGCAGTGATGGCATCAAGGTGTTTTGAATGTAGCTATCCATCTATCCATGTCTGGAAGTGTTTCACGCCATTTGACGCCATAAAAGGTCAAGGCTTCTCTGGTCCATGGCCGGAGGTTTCCTCGTTTTTTTTTACGATTCCTTTGTTGAAGTCTTAAGTCCACCTAAAAACCATTCGAAGCAAAGTGTCTGTGGAAAAAGGATGAAGAAACAAAGCAACAAAATACAAGAAAAAGGGGGAAGAACAACTAACAAAAAGTTTCCAAAAATTTAAAACAAATGCTCTGTTTTGGAAGAGCTCTGCTTCTATTCCTCGTCTCATCGTCCTTGAATTATATTCTTATAGTTCACGTTCTTTCATGTTTTTGAAGTAGAACATCGTACAGTTATAAGTTGTTTTCATGGCTCAAAGGCATTTCGATGTCTCACATGACCCGGTGACCCCGGGGGCTCAAGCAGCGCTCATGAACGTTGTTTCAAGGAAAACCCACGGATGTTGTCTCGACAACTTCCGAGCTTTTTGCAAAAAAAGCTGAGGAAATGACATCGTCTTCATTCATCATTATTTCCAGCAGTTTCCAAAAAAAAACTGGCTGGATTTGTTGAACCCAAAACAAAAACCACCAGGCTTCACAAAACAGCCACCAGTGAAACAAGGTGAGATGGGCTGAGATTAGCTCCCTTCCATTCGCGCCAGCTAGGTTTTGACTATAGGTACCAAAACCAGAGTCATCTAAATACGAAAAAACAAATCTTCAACATTGAGGTTTTGTGTGAATTTTGGGCTCACTTAGAACCAAAACCCCAAAATAACTGCGCAGTGCTGCTTTTTTTGAATTCGTTTTTTCATCCACCTTTCTACAACTCGGATTTTTCCGTTTCCCTCCGTACCTAGTTGAATATGAGGATTGCATCCATCCTGAAAAAAAGGTCTCCAAATGATACGAAGCTCCGAGATGCAAGGAGGGCCCAAAAACCAGGTAGAAGTGGGGTCAAAACCCCGGGTGAAATACTGTAACCCTAGTTACCAATTTATTTCAGGCCATTATATCGGGGTTGGTTATTTCATTCCATTTATTTCACTGGTGTTTCTTGGCCCACCTTGTGGTTGTGTCTGGGAACCTTTCCAAACTCTCACGGGTCAATAATGAGACCTAGATGCTCCATAAAACTGGAATATTTACCTACATTGACATTTACCATAGATTTAAACCATTCATGTAGGTAAATATTCCAGTCCCAAGGAGCATATGGGAGATATAAATCTTGAGAAAGAAAAACTGGATCTTTTTTTTGTCCAACAAAAAAATGAGGTCCACATTTACAAACCACCCCCCGAAAGTTAAGAGCTCGCCCCTGCAAAATGATGATTGGAAGATGATCCTTATTTTCATGGTCACTTTTCAGGGGCAAACCTGTGAAAATACATATCAAATACTAGTTGGTGGTTCCAACCCATCTGAAAATACGAGTGAAATTGGATCATCTCCCCAAACATTCGGAGTGAAACTTAAAAGAATCTTTGAGTTTCCACCACCTAGTAATGGATACTTATCCCCCGAAAATAAAAGGAATGGATAGCCCAAAATGATGGGTTTTTTCTATACATACTGAAAAATATCCCCAAAAACAAACAAACCTCGAGATCCACTGAATTTTGCCATCCAATATCCATCCATCCACTTGGAGGATCATCCCAGGACTTGTAAGTGCTTAATAACCATGATGATCTTAAGTCGCCTAAGTAGGGTCATGGGAACCCTTCCAAATCGCCATTCCATGCCTTACAAATGATGGTGATCCTAACCACTCATGATACTTGGGATGATCCTCCAAGCACCCTTCCTTCCATACTCATGGTCCACTAAAAAAGGGGATGTCCCTCCAATATGAGTGATCATTGATCAGTTAATTTTTCCTCCAATAATCATGGAGTCCATCAAAATCCACCTCTTTTTTACCCCACCTCAGTGAGATGATACTTCATGGCCACTGGAAAAGTCGTGACCAACTTGATGGCTCGTCGTTGCCTCCGGAGAAACGGAATCCGAAAATCTCGGGGATGGGTGTCAAAATGGGAAGAAATCGCGGGGGGAATCGCAGGGAATCCGGGAAAAAAAAAAACGGGCGGGGGTTCAACGAAATGGTGTTGTTCTTCTTGTTGCTGTTGCTGCTGTCGTTGTTGCTGTTGTTGTTGTTGTTGTTGTTGTTGTTGTTGTTGTTGTTGTTGTTGTTGTTGTTGTTGTTGTTGTTGCTGTTGTTGTTGTTGTTGCTTTTTGTCAATAAAAAACAAAACCTCTTAGGTGGTGTGTTTTTGTTCATTGAAGTGTTGCTCGGGTTGTTTCTTCATCTGGAATGTTAACCTGTCACAAGGTCCAATGATAGTACTCCCTTGAAAACTCACAGTTCGCCTATTGAAAAATGATGTGACTGGAAAACGATCCTTTGGTTGAACAAATTGGTCCCTTCAAGGGAACAAATTCCTTCATTTTCGGGGGTGTCATTGGAATGCCTCCAAAGGGTGATTTGTTACCATCCATTGTCCTAATATCAAGGTCACCCTAAGTTTCCATGGCTCACAGGTTGGTGCGGGGTATTTCAAAAAAAAAACCTTTGAGCTAAGCTTCAAAAACCCTTAGGCTGACATTCCACTGAATCCTGGTTACGGGAGGATCCCTACCGCTGAATCCCTTGGAAGAACTGGATAGTATAACAAGGGGTCATCATGAATTACCAACCCAAACAAGCAGCACTATGTTTCAGGGAACTCCCTCAAAACTACCATAGATTTGTATTGTTTGATCCCCCCAATATGGCTTCCATTTAATCACCCCTGTATAATCTCCTATACGGCGAAATAACCAGGTGTTTTTCTCACTGCTCGTCATTTGATTAGTTAGATTTTTCATCGATACCACCTGGACCTGAATCTGAAGGGGGTACTTGGATGTCCCGTTGGAAGTTAAGATCAATGATTAGGATCAATGGCTTATAACCGTATAACCTACCTATAAATCGGCGTATATTGGGGGTATAACCCATTGATCCTCACCTTTTACCACCGCTTCCTGGCCCGGACATCCAAGTACCAAGCATACCTACTGGCACTCAGGTGGTATAGGTCCTCCAAGGTGGGGGGTCACCGAGTCGATCGTTATAAATGGTGGCCTGAAATGAATTGGTAACCCCAATAAGTGCAGTTATTTCACCCCCTAGGTACTGTTGACTTTGGACCCACAAAGGTGGGTAGGTCCTTAACTTACCAGCTTTGCTATCCGTCCATCCGGCCCCCTCGACGTTGCTGTTGAACCACGAGACGCATCAAAGACCGGCAGCACAAAGCGGCCATGGTCCACCGAGGGAACGCGCAACAAGATACGGCTCGACAAGGCACGACTCTCCTCGAAAGATAGGGCCCCAAAAGACCAGTTATATGGATGTTTCCCAAAATAGTGGTAAAACCCCAAAAATGGATGGTTTACAATGGAAAACCCTATTAAAATGGATGATTTGGGGGTACCCCTATTTTTGGAAACACCCATATACTAAGTGAAAAACCTACCCTTCCTCCCATCATCATGGTTTTTTCGTTGGCAAATGGCTCTATCTCCAAGATTAGGTTCCTTTCATTTAGGGTATTTTTTCCACTTCCATGAGTATTATGGGTGAAAGACCTAACTCCTTAAAAATAGGCTTATGACACCGGTGAAACGTACTTCTATAAGGCTATTTGGAGGGGACGGTTAGTTCACCCCATTTATACCTGGTGACATGGCCATCTTGTGGCATCAAAAATTCGTCAACTTATCATCATATTATGGAAATCTGTTTGTTCTTGGCGAATGGAAACTCAGGAAATCAAACTTTTAAAAAAGAGGTGTCCATCATTTTCCAAGGATCAATGTTCCATTGCTATGTGAGCCACCAAAAAAAAAACATTCTTACTTTCCATTGAATCCTGGTTGTTTAATAGGGATCCTGGGATCCTTATAATGGTTTATGAAATAATCCCCACATAACTGGGTAATGTAATCCCCTATATACCCTAAACAACCAGGGCTTTTTTCATTGCTCATGTGGAGAGTGTAAATGGGGTTTCTTGGAACTCACACACCTCTTGGTATGGATAAATGACGAGTGTATTAGTTATGGTCCGGTTGTAAAGAATAAAGCACCTACACCACCGAAAAACTAATATGGAACCCCAAAATCGATGATTTGTAGGTGTATTTCCTCCTTCAAAGGGACATGTTCAGTTTCCATGTTAGTTTCAGAGAGGGTGTAACTAACAAAATCAATCCTGCTATTCGCACTCGCACGTAGGAAAAGACGTTTAAAGAATTAACTCGCAATATCAACAAACCTCGAAATTGTTCAAACGTTGATACCTTCGAGGGAGCTGACAGCTAAAACCCGTGGTTTTTTGAAGTTTGAGGCTGATCTTGTTTTCAACAAAAGGCCAGCTGTATGGGGAATGGTCATCCTACGTTCAATAGAGGAATCCGTGTTTCATGGGTATATAAACCCTACCATTGGGGACCAACCCTACCAAGGGAAAACAATGGGAGTTTAAACCCCAGCACATTTGGGTTTTCACAGTTTCACAATCAAAGGACAGTTGACAGTTGCCATAGTTCACCAAAAGATCTGATGTTGTTTTTCTCACAGCGAATCACGAAAAAAATATGTGCGTCTGAAGAGATCCTGAATTTCTATGGCGGGTCACGGCATGAAGTTGAGAAGTCCAGAGTGCGTCAGGTTGCGAATCCACAAAAATGATCAAAAATGGATCATTTCTGAGAATGGAGAAGTAGAGTTCCAAAAACACCAGTTTTTGTTGGAAATTGTTTTTCTTGCTCATTTCTTTCATGACATCACCTGACATTGTCAGGTACATGAAGGATGCCAACCACATCTTCGCAGATGTGTTGTTAAGATTCATCTTTTTGTTGTAATCTGTAGAAAAAAGGGTACCCTTCCGAACCCATAATTATGGTTCACTTAAAAATGGGTCATTTTCCTATAGTTCCCCTTTCAAATAAAATGCCATTTTCCACTTCCATTTCCATTTTGGGCCTTATTAATCATTTTATATGTTATGTTAAAATACATTCCATGAAATACAGGCTGATGTGATTAATGCAGATTGATGTATAGATTTCATGAAATACAGCCATGAATGGAATATACATAATATAGCCATATTCATCAAATACCATTTCAAATACAGCCTGATTTTGCATGTGGGAAATCACATCTCTGTCAAGCTGCTCGTAGCAAATGTTCCCACAAGGTGCGTGCTTCAATGAAACGTTCATACCTTGGAAAAGGAACGTTCTAAAAAATGCAGCATTAAAAAATCTACATTGAAAAGTTGTCAAATTATTGTTTATCTCTTTTTTTGTTTGCCAGTTGTGATGTTTGTGATTTACAACACTTCATCTTTTGTTCAGCAACAAAGAATCTTAAGAGCTCTCCAAAGACCTGGTGAATTTTCAGCTAAGAGAAGGCTGAATCCTTTGTTTTCTCCGACCCGTATACCGGGTCGTGCTTACCGAAAAAAATGTGAAGTCATGAAGTCCCAATGCAGTTGGGAAATAGTTGATGTTTTCAGATGCGGGAATGCCCGTGTGGCACCCCAAATTGGTCAAACCCCTGTTTTTCCCAGGCACATTTGGAGTCAAACAATCAAACCTGCCTGGAATTTGCGTAAATAAGTACATTCATTTCAGTATCTGAAATTCCAACAGTTTGAAAACAATTGAATTTCTGGAACTTGTAAATTAACGTGTTGCGCACTTAGAAATATAGAAATAGACGTCAAACGAAATTTCAAAAATGTACCGGACCTAATATTCACCTCTTACTGTTGCAGAGTAAAATTTGAAAACTTACAAACAACCACTCAAACAATTCCAAAAGGGGAATGACATGTCTTACAAATTCACCCTGTCGTTTTTTTCCATGTTTGTTCTAGCCTTACATGGGATTTTTGACCAACCATCCAAAATAACCATCCAAACTCCCATCCGTCGATTCATACCCGTCGAAGCTCCAACGAGTCCCAGTGTCCCACTTTGAGTCTTGAAGGTAATCAACAACCCCAAGGCAAAAGAGGGCATCGTCACCGTCACCTCAACCACCAGTGAGAGGCCCGGTGGATTTTTTCTGATGATTTTTCGACTATGATGAATTGACGGCCGTTCTTTTTTGGAGCATGGCTTGTGATTCTTTGAAGGGATAAAAATGACGATCATGATGGCTAGAGATGTTTTTACTAAAAATATCACAAATAAAAAAGGTGGTTGATAATTTTGTACCGCCGAACTTTGGGTGCTCCCCTCCCGCAATTTCTGCATTTAGCAGTTAATCCTGGGTTCACATTACTTTGGATGATCATCTTTCAACCCATGGCATGGTGACATACCCGAGATAGCAAGATGAAAGTGGGATCATCGTCAAAACTCACCTGATGGGAGATTTTGCCAAATGATACTGTTGATGGACAAAATCCTGCACCACCAAGGATGATGATTATCCCATTATTTATAGGGTTTTAACCATCCCAGGTGGTTGTTTGAGATTTCTTCCATCAACAGTATCAATTGGGTGCCAACTCCACCATCACAAAACAGGGAGGGGAAATCATGCAAGCATTTTTCTCAAAAAAAAGATGGAACCTTTTGAGCTACTAATGTTGTCTGTTGGTTTTTGATACCTGGAAGCCGGAACATTGGAGGGTTGTAATTACCATGTACCAAGGATGGATTGCTACATTAGGTGAAAAACGGCCACATGAACAACGGGATATGTAGGTAAATATTCCCCACATGGAGCATTTGGGGTTTGTAACAAGAATTATCTGTGAGGTGATGATGGAGATGTTTTGACTCCGAAAATCCTAAGCCACTATCTTTGGACAGTTTCCCGAATGTCGGTCTTCGTCGAATGAATTGCGGTGATAGTAGGGTCATGGAGAAACACCCTTTGTTTTATCATAAGCCCACAAAATTCCGGGGCAGTTCTCTTCAAGGAAGCTTCATCTGGTTAAAACTTCGACCTCCCACGATTTTCTGTCAAATCAAAGAACCCACGTTTACTACATGAGCAATCCTGGCCAAGATAAATAAAATCTTCCACCCCTCCAGGGTATCCGGGTACTTTTCTTTTTAAGTTTAACGTCTTCTTCTTGGCGTCCCAAGGAACCAACGGTAAGGAGAGGATGCTGCTGGCAAACTGTGCCTTACAACAGACCAAGAAATCCCCAACGGTCGGACCGTTCCTGAACGGACCGTTCAAAATAGCTTAACGATCGCAACTTACTGAAGTAAGGGGTCCGGTTGGGATTTTGGTCCATTTTCGCATTTTTGGATGGAGCTTTTTCTTTCCATTGAAATACTGCGTTGTTTCATGACCGGATCCCTATTTCATGGCCCACATAACTAGGGCAACGGATGTCATCCCCCGAAAAATACCTTAATCAACCAGGGCTGTTTCCATTGCTCACGAGATGAGCATGGGAAGGAGGGAAAAGTTGAGATCGTCGGTTTCAGATGATCAAAGCCAATCTATCGACATTGCATTGGTTTGAAGTATTTCAAGGTACAACTTGTTGTATTCTAAGTTCTCACTTGGTCATTTCTCAGCTATTTTTGATGACTCACAACACTTCACATACAGGTGTCGCGAGTTTTTTGTTAATGCCGATGTGTTACATAGTTGTAAATTTCAACTGGAAATATCCATCCCAAACCAACCCAACCAGAAGTTCAATTTCAACTAAAACCCACCAACGACTTCGGCCCCAAGCTTTCCTGAGGCTTTCCCTTGGGCATCCGAGCATTGTAGACGCAGAGCAAGCTACTGGTAAGTCCAAGCCATGCTAAGTCTGGAAAGAGCAATCTCCGCAGCAAATCCCACCTGAGCGCCATCATCATCATTATCATCCCGTGGGGTTACCCCAAAAAAATTGTGGCAAAAAGTGACCACCGATTTTTGGTGTTGCCATGGAAAAATTCCATCTTGTTGGGCAAAAATGAAACAAATGATAATTGGTGAAAAATTCCCAACCAGGGATTGTTGGTGGAAAATTCCATCTCTAGATACATCGAAGTGTTGGTGAAATGACAAGGCTGGGAGATAGAGATGATCCGCTTTGAGCTAAATCCAGGAAGTTCATTTTGTTTCTTGCGGGCCAGACTTTTGTCATTGTTTGGGAGATGTGCATCTATTGATTTATTTATTCATTAATTTATCATTTTTGTATTTATCTATTTATCTATTTATGAATCTATTCATTTATTTATTCATTGTATTTATTTAGATATGTATTAAAAAAATATATGTAATTGTCTATCTATTTATTCACTATCTGCATACATGTCAACTGGTTGATTGATGAGTGTTCCAGGCTTGTGATAGTCCCAGTATCATCAACCGACATGAGTGCCTATGGTAATTGCAACACAACCCGGGTCATCTGAGCACAAAAATGCACACAACGTTGCGAAAGAGTGGGTTTTGGAAGAGAAAATTGGCCAAACGCGTTAACCAACACTTTCCCAAAGTAAAAAAAGACATGAAACATAGATTGAAAGTGGGCAAATTGCACACATCTCCAGCAAAAATGACCACCAACTGCTTTCCACCACTATCTTTTGCCACATGTTCTTCACCCTTCACCCTTCCCCTCCAGGGGCCTCAACGCATTTCGGGGGGTCCAGAGCACTAAATGCCGTGTCTTCACCTTCTCCCAAAATCAGTCGGAAGTGTTGGCGGATCTTTGGTGACTCGTTTCGGGGGTGAGACCCGAAATTCGAACATCTTTGAGGTATTTTACGAACATGTTTTGGACCCAAACGAATTTAAGGAATGGAGCTATGGGCCCCTACTTCCAACTGGTTTTTGGGCCCACGGAAATTTACCCCCCGAAATTTCAGGAAACCCCGAAAAGTTGTCGCGAATTCTCGGAAACCCCTGGTTTCAAAAACCAACTTTCTAAAAAGGGAAGGATAAAGGCTCTCCATGTTTGAGGGAATCTTGCTGTTACATTCCCTTGAAACAAAGCCAACGAGTTGAAACCCGCTGAAAATGGATGCTTGGAAAAATGAGATTTCCCTTTTGGGTTTCGGCCTATTTTCAGGGAAAACTCGCTGTTCGTTTCAGGGAGCGTAGTGGCTTCGGGGAGTATATTTAATGAGGATACTTTTAACTGGATGCCAAAATTCCCGAAAAAATTCAACATAGATACCCCAAAATCCGCCGGCCTTGCCGGCGTGTCTAGTGGAATGGGGCTTGATGACGGATTGCTTGTCTGTACTTTGCTTTTGCTTATATAGTCTAAGCTAAAGCTGATAATGTCTTTGGGGCGCGCTTTTGCTTCGCCTAAAATCACCACCCCCCCCCCCCCCACCACCACCACCACACCACCACCACCACCACAAGCACAAGNGCTTTTGGTGGTGCTTCTGGCCATGCTGCTTGCAATCTCAAGCCCAGCAAAGGCCGGCGGCATTAGCCGGAGGCTGATAAATAATGGTCTTGAAAAAAATTGTATCTCCAGCTTTAAGTATGGCTATTTGCGGGGGGTATCTATATTGAATTTCAAGGAGGTAAAAAAATTGCAGCTTCGAACCAACTCCCTGAAAGGTTGGAAATTCACTCTTGCAACTTGACCCTTTCTCCATGCTTCCTGTGGAACGAAACCAAAAGTCTTTAAGGAACTTACTTGATACTTTGACTTTGCTCCTTTTATTGCTTCAAATGTACCAGACATCTACCAAAGATAGAAGTTTGTTTGTAAGGATGTCTCTGGGTCTCTCCCAAAATTCCAGTGGCAAGTGGAGCTTTTTTAGGCATATCTCAAGGTGTATGGTCACTTTTTGAAGGAGGATTGCGACCCTCTCAGTGCCGACTGGGAGAGGATATTGATGGAAGAAATCCTGCACCAGTTGATATGGTCAATTTCCCATTATTTGCAAGGTTTCATACTTGTCAGGTGGTTGGCCTTGGGATTTCTGGTTGCCATCAACGGTATGTTAGTTTCCAGGGGGGACCAATGGTGCGTCGATTTTTTGTAGCACCTACTGAGCGAAGCCGCCAATTGATATCTCGGTCCATGAATTCGTGGTTGCTTCATCACTGAGAAACTTTAGAACCACGGCGGTGTTTTTAACTGTGACAAGCCATCAAAGAGTGATTGGTTAAACCAAAATGGATCTTTTATCATGTTCAATTTTGAACAAAAAACATGATGTATAGTTATAGTTTAATTTTAGGTACTATCAAATAAGGTAATTCATGGATCCGAGAAAAAAGGCTTGTTTATGATTATTATTATCAATCCCGAATTGTACCTACCCCCAAGGGCTTTATAGGATGAAATCGGAACCTATTATCAAAAACAACCTATAATCCCAATCCTATAACATACCAAAAAAAATCCTATCTAGGTGGTGGCTTCAACCATTTGAAAAACATTAGTCGAATTAGATCATTTCCTCAGGGGTGAAAACAAAAACATTTGAGTTTCCACCACTTACTCTTCCTCCCATAATCATGGTTCAGTGGAAAATGGGTGTATCTCCAAGATTACCTTCCTTTCATTTAAGGTAATTTTCCACTTCCATGATTATGGGAGAAAGGGTAGCCTATTATCAATCTCCGAAATCATCCGGCACCCAAACGGGTCCCGATGTCTCAGAGAATTTTGTATCTTTTTCCCGGCTGAAAATCCGAATCCCGGAATCATGTCGATGTGTGACTGGTTGGTGGTTTCAACCCATCTGAAAAATATGCTCGTCAAATTGGGTCCCATCTTCCCCAATTTTAGGGATGAAAATAAAAAATGCTTGAGTTGCCACCACCTAGCACCTAATGGAACAGGGTTTGCCATAATCACCTGAAACAACCCCAAAAAGTAGGAGAAACCCTACATCACCAACAAACAATACCTGTCAATCTTTAGGGTTGATGTGTTTCGCTTAGGGCCTGATGTTTCCGCCAGCGACGGAAGTCGTAGTTCACGTCGATGGGCGTTCCACGCAACCAACGCATCAAGGCATTATTACCTGCCAAAACTTAGACCGACCCAAACAAACCAGTTCCAATTTGTGGTGGAAATGACCCTTTGCCATGGGAACCCACGTTTTTCCATCATTTTTAGGGGGTATAACTTATACCCCATATTTTGAGGATGAAAACCCATCATTTTTCATGGGTTTTGGGGTCCAAGGGTGGGTAGATGGCCTTAAGAAACGGGGTAACGGATAGGAAGGGTCTAAGCCAGCCGACTTGTTTTGGGTTGTGAATATCACCTTTTTGGTTCTAAATTCAGAGACACTGGTGGTTATTTCCTTCCTGGATTTTAGGCCGGCGATTTCCTGGAAATCCATGGCATTGGCGGATAAATCTTAGATTCTCATGATATCATGTTATTCCAGTTTTTGGAGATTTCTCAACACCTCCCCCCAAATGCGGGAAAGACAGGGACCCCATTTCGGCCGCAACCCATAGACAAAAAAACTCCGATACTTCGTTAAAAAAAGTCTGGAATGGGAGTTTGTTTTGTATCCCATATCATCTAATTATGAGACTTTTCGTAAATTTACCTACTAATTGATCCCAATAAAATCAACCATTCATGAATCGCTCAAGAAACAATCCTCCCATGGATCCGTCATGGGTGGCTGGGTCCTGTGGGTCCGAAACGTCCGTAAGCTGGGACCCTGCAACCCGGAATTTCCGGAAGCTCAGTTTTTGGATGCCAGGTACTCAGGTTGGCTAAGGGGTGTAATTAACCAAGAAATCGAAAAAAATGGTCATTGTATGTGGTGAGCCCTTGTTGAGCCCTGCCTATTGGGGCGGGTAATTTGGGGCGCAATTTTACTTTTACGGAGTTTTTTTTTTGTAATGCCGTTGTGGCGAACCCCCCCGCCTTGCTCACGGCAATAGTCAATGGACATGGCGCGTTTTGAAGCTTCGCTCAAATGTTGTTGGCTCTTCAAGTCCTCAGAATTTTGTTGGGAAGAATCAAGTCGTTGGAGGGATGTGTTTTGTTTCGGTAAGGATCATATACGCCAACATTGGGGGGTTGATGTTTTGGAGATTGTTGTTGGATATCATTTTGTGATTTGATGAGATGATCATGAGAGATATCATAGCTATGACGGTTTTGATGATATGATCATATGATCATATGTTCTTCATTGATCTGTTCTACAAAAAATATCTATCTAATGTGCTAGTATGTGCTCGTCATTGTTTCCACAGGTCATGGGGGATAGCTTCTGGGTACCAAAATAAAGATTGAAGCCACGCTATCAGAGAAGAGGTGTTATCATGGGAATCTACAGCTACCCCCCGCTACTTGGAGGATCATCCTACTTAGTTGAGTGATTAATAACCATGGTGATCGTAAGTCCCCTAAGTGGGGTTGTTTCCCTTCGACATGGCCTACATGGCTTGTAAAGGAGGTTATTAGCTACTTACTGACTAGGATGATCCTCCAAGTATGCCACCTCCCCCAACAAATAAGGCCTTTATTAAGGGACTATTCACCAACATCGTCCCTTAACTAGGCCTTATTAGCTTGAGGGGGTGGCATTGGGGGGGTCGAGGGGTGGACCCCTTCGATTCCCTTGATATAGCGAAGCTATTCATAGGGTTATAAGAGCAGCTTCAATTCTGAATAAAGATGCATACTTGCAGGATCATCCCAGGACTTGTAAGTAGTTAGGATCACCCCCATTTATAAGAAATGAAAAGACCATTTGGAAGGGGAACAACCGCTGTTACGGGACTTACTATCACAATGGTTATTAACCACTCAACTAGGTAGGATGATCCTCCAAGTATAGTTCGTGGATTCAAACCATTTGAAAGGCAAATTGGATCATTTCCCCAAGATAAAAGTCAATAAATCTTGTTAAAACCACCTGTAGATATGTCTCAAAGTTGTGAAACCTCCAAAGCCCCAACACAAAGGGTTGCTGTTGGTTGAAAATGTCCTCGATGTTAGTACAAAAAAGAAACAGAGCAGATTGAGTACCTTGAAAACATGGTAGTCAGACTTGTCTAGTGCTATGTAAGATTTTCACTTCTACATTCCCTGAAACAAACAGCTCACCCCTTGAAAATGGGCCATTCCAAAAAACGGAAAATTCCAACCATCCAACCATTGGAAGTTTCAGGGGTGAACTTTTGGTGCCTCGACATCAGGAGTCTCACGAGGTAACCGCAAGCGTGTATGCAGCTTCCCTGGCGTTTTGTTTTCCACCAGCGATCGATTTGACAACCGCCGGTGGCTGAGACTCCCCAAAGAAAAAATCTACAGTAAATCTTGGTGAATGTAGTTGCAATTTTTGAGAATTTTGGTGGTTCCAACCCATTTGGGAATCTAGTTGCAAATTAGAGGGTGCTTACAACCCATTAGACAATTGTTAGTCAAATGAAATGAAAAAAACCCCTCAAGAAGGGGTGAACATGAAAAATATCTAAGACCACCACCTAGAAAAAGGTTTGGTCAACCGGCATCCTGCACGCCTTGAACATTCAAAGGGCTTATTGGTGGCTGTCGCGAAATGCACACCCATCACACAAGCCTTATGATATCCAAAATTATGGTACACTCCCTATAGGCCGAAAGCCAAAAGGAAAGGATCATCTTCCAACCAACCATTTTCAGGTGCTATGTTAGTTTCAGGGAGTGTAAACATTTCTGTAATTACCTGCTACTTATCCGTGGGTACTACTGTGGAAATCCGCGGTTAGGCCCTGATCTACCTTTTAAAAAGCTGCAAAGGATTAGGTTACTTGGGCATTTTTGCAAGTTGCACAAAATCTGTGATTGGAGCCACCATTTTTTGCCAGGTGCCTTTTTTGGGCGTGGGGGGGAGTGGATTCCAAAAGTTATAGATCAAACTTAGAACCAAAACGGAAAAAAACATCCCTTTGTAGGAAATCTTTGTGTTTCTACCAACGGAAAATCACCGGAAAAAAACGAAAAGCTTTACCAAAAAGGTCATCCATGTTTTTTTGTGGGGGGTGGAAGGGTGGGCGATGCCCGGTCCCGAATCATGACATGTCGGCAAAACCCCCCAACTCAAATCAGACCCAACCATCAAAGCATCAACAAAAAATATGAGAATTGAGTATTTTTTCATATTGGTGATATCTACATGTAAAACCATAAAGAATAATTGTATATACTATATATGGGTTCTTTGGATGATGCATATGAATCCCTGATAAGTTTTTAAAGAATGCACTCACTCTAGATGTACTGTGTTTCTTTCCCTCTCCAGGCACAGGCTTTTCCTGGCGATACTACGTGCTAATTTGCAATTGCCTCAAAATTCTCCGGTTTTGGCGTGGCAAGCCACGTGCCCGGAACGGCGAGCTTCAAATCCTGAAGGACAGAAGGCTTTCTAATTTTTCAATGCTTTCACTATAGACCCTGGCCTGCCTTTGTTTGAAGCTTGGTCGCTTCCCACACATCAGTATCTGTAGGCTAGTTCCCAGATGCCCGGAGCGATTTCTCGATCTTCGCCTGTTCCTGAAATGGGCACATGTCGCACATGTGTCCTTTGTGTTCTTGTCCAGTGTAAACTTATGTTTTAGATATGGCCTCTGCAATTCGGGTTTGAAGGTCAGGTACCCGGGCTCGGTAGTCCCGCTTCCGCTTTGCATCCTTCTCCCGCAATGCAAGCAACTTGGGTGGCGCCTGCTTTTCAAAAGTCTGGACTCATTGGAGTGGATCGATGTTTGACTGGTCTTTGCCTACATTGGCACTGCGCTCACGTGATCTTATTTTCTCAAGTATACAGTTTCTATAGCGGAGCTGCTCTTTACAAGATACATGAACATCAACAGAGGAGGATTTTGCAATGGGCTTGCTATAATCTGTGAGCGTCTCTTGCCTTCTTAGTGTCTTTCTCCTCCTTCTTCAGTTCGCTCCGGAGCTGCCGCCGTTTGCGGTTTTGGTTCTTATACACCTTCTGCTGCGCCTGCCAAGGCTGCAATTAAATACCCTGTACAACATGCTGGATCTCTCAACTGTTGCCTGGCCTTTCGAATCTTCTCGCTTCTCTTGTGTTCCTCAACAGCTTGCCTTTGGAGTTTTTTGGCAGCCTTTTCTTTCTCGTCCGGGTGTCTGATGCGGTCCGAGATGCGTTCGGCGTCCTGGTTCATCAATCAGGTTGCAAACACAAGGTATTTCCGCAAATGGTGGGTAAAGGTGGTTTACCACCGTTGTGTGCCAGGAGTGAGTGAACATCTCTGACCACGGTGTGACCGCCGTCGTCGTGACACTGAGCCGATTGGCCTTGTGCAGCTGAGAAGAAAAATTTGATTGACGCAGTCAGATTCTGTCTTTGGTAAAGTGTCTGCTAAGTAAGGCTCCAGGAATCCATTGGGCCGCACGTTCCACATTCCACGGCATTTCTTGAGCGGGCTTATCTGTCTCCAACAGTTGCCAGTTGAAGTAATCTAGGCAATTGATGGCAGTGTCTTGCAGAAAGTGCTTTGATGAAGACTTACTATTTTTATGCTTCGGTCTTGCATTTTAGTTTCTGGGATGGAATGGCAGATAATTCTGGAAACACAAAAACGTGAAATGTTCACTGTCGTTTGTCTCTCCGGTCGTATCCCAGTGACGCACCCATCGCTATTCTGAGGTCCAAGCCCTCCAATGTGGGAAACACGGCAGGCCAGCCAACTTCGGTCTGCCTGCGAACACCTGGTCCATATGCGGCAATGTTCAACGCCAACGTTCGTTTTCGATTACGTCTATTTCTTGTCAATTTGTTCAAACCTTTTGTGTTTATGAATGAAAACTTTCACCGTGTTTGCAAGCCTGGTGGTAGAGGCCTTTGTGCTTTCCGCTTCTCCGCGGCTGCCTTTTTCTTCGCAAGAGCCTTGCGCTTCCTTTCTCTCAGCTGCTGGGCCGGCCCAGGCTTCGAGGAGGAACTTGAGGAGGAAGACGAGTCATCTTCCTCACTGGAGCTGTCCTGTGAGAAAGAAACTATTTTCGTTCGATATGAAGTGCAAAGATTCCCGGCACGAAAAGGGAATGATGCCTCGCAAGATAAATAGACTGATCAAAAGAAGATAGCACGATAGTGTTTTGATTAGAGAGATTGACAGCGCTCAGGGTTTCAGGAATCAGATGGCCTTCCTCGCTTCTTCCGCCGCTTCTACCTATCGAAAAAAGAATCTTTTCCAAACATATATCATGACCCTGTCAGACCAAAGGCAAGACTTTGCAGGACGGCTCAAATCACACGATACTGTCGACCGTCAAGCATGGCAAGCATAATTCATATGGTAACAAGCATAAAATGATACATTATAATGCAGAACCCATACTGGACACCACAAAAGTATGTAGGTAAAACTTGTGGTAACAAGCATAAAATGATACATTATAATGCAGAACCCATACTGGACACCACAAAAGTATGTAGGTAAAACTTGTGGTAACAAGCATAAAATGATACATTATAATGCAGAGTCCATAGTGGACATCACAAAAGTATGTAGGTAAAGCTTGTGGTAACAAGCATAAAATGATACATTACAATGCAGAACCCATAGGGGACAAAACACAAAGGACGACTTCTCACAACGAAGGACGACTTAAGCCCATGTACCCTGTATTATCTTGAAGCTATATAAATATTCAAGATGTACTACTATCTAATATACTTTCATCTTCATCCACTTTTTACTGTACCAAATCTCTTCCACCCTTCATCCGCACCACCTTGTGCCATCTCCCTGCGTACTGGGAGGCTATGACGCAGCATTTCCCGGCGCCACGAGGCCATGGTAGTTGGTGGTTGGTTTCCAACCCAGTTGAAAAATATGCTCGTCAAATTGGGATCATCTTCCCCAATTTTGGGGGTGAAAATGTGAAAAAATAGTTGAGTTGCCACCACCTAGGCATTTCTGTAGCCATGTGTTGTTTAATTCTCATTTGTTGGTGATCTTCTTGAATTTTTTGCTTGGATGTTAATTTGTTTTTCTTTGTTGGAGGGTGGGGTGTAATCTTGTTTTTAATGGTGACTTTTCACTTTGAAGGTGATTTTTTCGGCCAGTTTGGGCCCGAACTAAGGGGCTGTTTGGGGCTGTTTGGGGCTGTTTGGCTTCGGATTTTTTCCACCAAAAAAAGAATGATGGATGCTGCAATGTGTACCTCTTGTTTGGGGTTGTTGGCATTCTTGGATTCCTTGAACTTCAACCGGTCAAAAAACCCTTGCTTCGATCATGCCTACCAACCCGAGTTGTTTTTTTTGCACAATCCTTGGCTTCGTTGGTTTGAGACAACCCCCCAAATGGGGTCCGGGCCAAAAAAAATCCACCAAAAATCCAGGATCCGTGGGGCTCACCAGCTTCATCAATGAATCTCCTACATCCAACCATGCATGCTGTACAAACCCCCCCCCAAAGAAGTTTATCAGTCCGCCCCCCCCGAAAAATGTTGGAAGTTTGAAGCTTTTCTTTTTGGGATGGTAGAAATTTCAGGGGCGAACTGTTAAACTTCCAGGGAGTGCTTTAAAGTTTAGGGGTGTATAATTGTTCATTCCACTCCCTATCAAACGAGGAGTTCTTGGATTGTTTACCCTACAGGAAAATCCATCCTAGCCATTGAAATCGGGGGGCTCTAAAAAACCGATTCAAAGAGATCTTATTTCCACCAAAAAAATCGCTGACTTAAAGGCATGTTTTTTATAGATACCCTCCAGGAAATTAACATATCCCACCTGGGGAAAAGGAAAATCATCTTCAAAATGCCATTTTTGGGGATATGTTAGTTTCCTGGAGGGTAGTGGTTAAGAGTGGTTCCTAATCCCTCTATGCCAATGTTTTCCTTTCAGGGCCCCACTCTTGTACTTCAGGAGATGTTCCCAGAAAGTTATTGGCATTGATCGCTTCGAGCTCAAAAACAAGGAAAGTCGGTGTGAACCTGGGTATGTTTCAAAATTGGCTTACAAAATCGATTGGTCTCCCACTTTTCAAATGAACAATGTTCAACCTTCCCTAAGAATCCTGACCCCTCAAAAATTGCTATTTTGAGGACCTAAACAGCCCATGCTATACAGGTTCAGGATTCTTAGGGTTGTATTTTTTCGGTTCCTAATTTTGAGACATGAATCCAAGTGGATTCAATAGATTTGGACCCAGGCACACCCATTTCCACAACAAATATCAACTTTTTTGTTCAAACTTCATGGTCCTCGGTAGTTGGGTCGGAGGATGACACATTGGAACGGGAAAAAACACACACAAAAAAAAAAAGGGCGACAACTCTCATTCCAGCTTGGTTGGTTTATTTCCAGCTTGGTCGGTTGATGACCGGCCATTTTTCCATACGAGGTTGATGGCGTTCCAACCAGAAATCCGGGATCAACCGAGGATGTAGTTGCCAAAATCCCACTATTTTACGCTTCCGGGGTGAACCCGAAATCCCCAACTGGTGTGGGGCCTTGGGATTTCTGGTTGGAACCCATCAACGTCGTATGGCTCAAACACCCTG
The DNA here is from genome assembly GCA_000507305.1 of Breviolum minutum Mf 1.05b.01. NCBI lineage: Eukaryota > Dinophyceae > Suessiales > Symbiodiniaceae > Breviolum > Breviolum minutum. The sequence goes on along the minus strand of DF240522.1, from coordinate 38,515 downwards.
GTTTTTTTTTCGCGCCGCTTCATCGTACGATGATACCGAAGCTGATCAGTGCTCAAAAAATAACTTTTTTTGGAAGAGTCACCTTCAAGAACAAGAACAAAAACAAAAACACAATGATTTATATATTCTTAAGGGTGACTTTGGAAAAGGGTTGATGAAGTCAATCGAACGATTGGAACAATACTACCAAGTTTTCGACCACTGATGTCACTGATGGGCAGCATCTCTTTTCGAGGCCCACGAACAGTTTTCTTTGTGTAATCTTGGGACAGCATGCAACAAAAACAACTATGTCAGGTAACACCAAGTTTGCATTTTTGCACATCCAATGACATGTCATATGGACCTCTGGCCACGGGTTTTACATTTCATCATTTTTTATGAGTTTGGATTTTATTACCCTAAATATATCTTCTCTACTGGAGCAGTTTGTTCATTGAAGCCAGCCGGCCAACCAAAAACGAAACTCTCAAAGCCATCGAAAACCTCATGCTGGTTAACTCTCCCTAACTGATCCTATTTGATCATTGATTGATCCAAAACTGTTTTTTTCACTATCTGAATCTGTTTGAACATTTGATGCTTGATCTCACCAAATTCAGGTACATTCTTCAGGGCGCCAAATCCTTTGTTCCATTTTTGCCAAACTTACCAAATGTTTACTTTCACATCATATCGTGGTGATACAAATGAGTGACAAACCCCCAGCTGGAACAAAATCATTCATACCCAATATGGTCCCGGAAGTTTGTCCAGTTCCTGGCAATTTGAACCACATGCGTTTTCATATTTCTATGTGTATGTAAATACATATACATACATCTAAATACATATATATATATGTTCGTCTTTGCTTCTTTTATCCGCACAATTTATATCTGCATCTGCTTGTTAGTTGTTTAGGGAAAACTCCCCAGGTCTTGGTTCAGCGTCGTCTTTTTTGACATCGTTTTCGCCCTTTGAGGACAACATGTCAGTTCATATCATAGAAACCCTCAAAACAAACACTTGCCCAGAATCCTGGATAGACAAACGGGTCCGAATATGTTAAAGAAGACATTTGCTAACCCAAGAATTAAATGGTCAAGAAGCGTTGCAACCTTTCATTGCAGTCGAGAATTCGTTTGGGATCCTCTGGATCTTTTTTTTGCTTGCAGAAAATCATCAAACCAGACCAATCTGCCAAGTCAAAACAACGCGATTCATTTTTTGAACAAAAAACGTCTTCAGTCGAAGCCTTCATCTTTTATAGGTGTTTGTCTTGAATATCGGTATCTGGCGAACCACTTGAAACTTGAGATCAAAAAGAAAAATAAACAATATTTCGGTTGCTGGTCTTTTGCATGGGTTTTCGAGCTTGTTTGCCTCCCTGTATGTATGTATGTATGTATGTATACATATATATATATATATACAAATATACATGATATAATGTATACTGTACATGTTTCAGCAACCTCTGATATCCTGAAGCTCTTTAGTCATTTTGGCCATATCAAGAATCCAACAATTTAAAAAATATATACAACTATATAAAACATCCATTTGAATGGGGAAAACTTTGTCACTTCCGTCCGGGATTTTCTGCATGCCAGGCGTTTCGTGCAGCAAAAGCGTCGTTGTTTCGTGAATTTTTGTTGTGCGGGGACCTGCGCGTTGCACCTCAGCATAAATGGAGGCATCTTTGGTTTCAAGAATTGTTTACCAAGCCAAATTGAGGGACGCACTACACCCCAGAAATCTAACATAGATACCAAACAGGACCATATCTTAAGCCGCAGTCCACCTTTTCCCAAGGCCCATCATTTTGGGGCCCTCCAGCCGTTCGTTTTTCGGGGATGCGATGAAGATTACAGGTGTGGAATTAAATCACACAGAGGTCCCGAGTTGCAGGTTGGGAAAAACCACATTATCTAGTTGGTGGTTGAGCCAAAACATCTGAAAAATGTTCGTGAAATTGGATCATGAAACCCCAAGGTTCAACGGTGAAAATTCCAAAAAGATCTTTGAAACCACCGAGTTAGATATTCACCAACACAAATCTTCAGGCCATTTTGCTTCATTGGAATTTGGTGTAATCCTAGCTCCTTTCTTGAAGACTTCGCTACAAAATCCAAGGTTTTTTGGGGGGGAGGTTGGTTCCAAAACTCTTCCACTACAAATCTGGTTATCTCACCTCACAAAAAATTATATATCATAGGTGACGTGTCGGCATCTTCTGGCAAAAGTGATCAAATTTTGCGAAAAATGTTGTTTATAGTAAAAGTACCAAAAAAAGTGCCATTTTTCGATTTGACCATTTTCTTGAAGGGAAGAGAGGTTTCTTTCCCAAGATCTCTGGAGTTTCATCTTTTTTGATGCCTAAAATCTTTTGGATATATTGGTAGAAACCATTTTTCTGGACGGGGTTTTCAAGGTCTGTCATTTTCACTGAAAACAAAACACAAAAAAAAACACGAAAAAATGAAAAAAAACGCAACACCGATAAAAGTGGACATGTTCAGTGGATGTGTCCAATTCTGTGATGGTGTTCGCGTGTTCACCTTCAGGACACCCAAAAGAAAACTTGCCGGGGGTCCAGTGTTGTTGTTTTTTTCCGGGGGGGTTCAGAGTTTCGAAAATCGATTTTGGGAACGAAAAATTTCCCCAAAACCTCACAAATACAATATAATATACCCTTCAACCTTCGATGATATGGAAGTCATGGAAGTCGGTATAGGATCCGGCAGGTTTGATCATGGGATGTTTTTTTTGGAAAGGGATTCTTGTAGCAAAAATCCACCCCACCAAATCCTAGGAGAAGCGCCAACTTTTTATAACCCGCGCCCCACTGTCTTTGATCCGAATCCACACTCTTAATCCCAATGGAAAACGAAAAAACATATCCTCCCTGAAACTAACACAGCCCCTAAAAGTGGTGGTTTCCAATAGGAATCTCCTTTTCCAGGGGTCTATTTCAGAGGCTATGTTAGTTTCAGGGAGGGTAGTTGTCAACTCATCTATCGATAGATCTCCATTGACTGTTTTCACTTCCTTGGAAGTCTGCACGCCACCATTGTAAAAAATGCTGGCCAACCTCTTTGGATGATAAACCCTTAACCATAAAAGAAATGCTAGTTGGACTTCCAAAAAACGCCCCGAAGTTTAAGATCGCCCCTGAAAAACGATGGTTGGAAGACGATCCGGCTTCCTTTTGGGGCCATCGGCCACTTTTCAGGGGCGAAATGTTAAACTTCAGGTGGGTATTATCCCAAACCAAAAAATTAGAAGCGGAAAAACCGGGGCACTTGGTGAACTTCCACCCCGGGCTTCCCTGACAGGCCATAGGAAGAAATTTCTCCGATGCTGATCGATTGAAGCCTCAAAAAACAGATGATCCGGAGAGAAAAACGGAAAAAAAAACAATGTTTTTTTTTTTTGGCAGTTTTAAGTTTTGTTGGTTGTTTTATGGTGGAGGAAAAAAGGTGCAAGAACCAACTACCTGACTTTTTTTTGGGCAGTTTTGTTTGTTTTGTTGCTTTATGGTGGGGGCCACCAACATGACTATACGACCATAGAGGGAGAAAAGCCTAGCAAATCTCTTGATCCCGCAAAACAAACCCGATGCCCCCAACAACAAAAAATTGGCATCGCGTACTCTCGTTTCGACCAAACATCCCTTTCCACTTGGATGTCCCAGGAAGTTAGGATCAATATTTGTGAATGGTAGTTATGACCTACCTACAAATGGGGTATTAATTGGGGTTAGAACTACCACTGATCCGATCACCTTTGATCCCAACACTTCCCGGGACCCAAAACATCGCAGCATCCCCCGAAAAACTTGGAACCTGAAAAAAATTCCACGGTGACGCCATGCAACCGGAGGGTGGCTCCCAATAAACCAGCCATCCAAAAGAAGGATACGACCACCAAACTGGAGGCAGTGCCTGCCCCAACTCATGGGGGAAGGATGGTTTGGTCCAAAAACAAAACCTCAGTTTCGTTGGTTTTTGGTTTTAGGGGAAAAATTCATCCACCAAAAAACACACACACACTTTCCGGTTTTTCTTTAAACGGTTTTTTTGTTTGTTGGGTTTATGGTTTGGGGTCCCCAAAAACCATGGGGAAATTCACCCCATCCCAAAAAAGGTGTTTTCGGTCACATCTCCAAACCCAGGTTGAGTCAGGTCATCCAACCTTTCCCCCGCCCGACGAGGACCCCGCCGCGAGGTTAACGTTAGCTGCGGGAAGATTCGGATGGATATTTGTCCTTCTTAGTTTTGGTTGTTTCCGAAAAAAAAAATCCAAACACCCGTTGATTTACAGTAATTTATTGCTGAGAGCTTAGTGGAAGTCTTTCATATTTGATAGGCCATCTATCTTCAAATGGTGCATGTTTCAGCTATATTTGAAAAGTGTACTGTGTGCATCTTCTACCCACGCAAAAAAAAAAGAGTTGAGCTTCCATTCCACGCACATTTTCAAATGGGAGTGACAAGATTTGATTCTGGGTGAATTTTAGCATGCCAACCTGCAATTTCCTGAAATGTTTGGCCATTTTTGGAGGGATATTTCCTAAAATTCACTACGATCTATGGAAAAAAAACATTCCATGCCCATCTTAAGACGAAGCTGTGATTTCAACCTCTTCAGCGATAAAAATCAGTCTATTGATTTGGCGAGATGATGTGTGTTTAGCTAACAAAGCGAACATACCGAGAAGGAAAAACTGCTCCTTTGTTTGTTTCATATAACGTTGATTCTTGAACAGAATCGTACAGTAAGTATGAAAAACTATATGTTTCCCCCTGTATGACTCGGTCTTCCCCCATGCCCTGTCAAGTATGCAGGAGCTGGCGGTGTTTCATCCAGCCCCATCCGGTGCTGAATTTGGCCACGGTAGCCCACTGAAAATTCCAAAGTTTTTGTTGGAAAGATACCCAAGAAAAAAAAAAGGATGTCCATGTCAGAATAACGACCGGGTAGATATATACATGAAAGAAATCAAACGAATTCTAGTGATTGAAGCAAAAATTTTGATAATATGTCTTCTGCATTTTTCGTTGGAGTTTGTTTCCCTTCCTAAGACGACCTTTGTCAAAACCAATGAGGTCCACGGGTCCCTCTTCCTACCTGAATTGTGGTTCCTCAATCCACCATAATCCACCTGGCTGGACAATCTGGGCAACTTTTTAGATGGGAAATGTATGGTACATCATATACCGTACCTGCATGAATGGTCAATTTACATGGGAAATGTATGGTCAATATCTCTGGGTAATTTATGAAATAAATCCCTAAGCTGAATGTTTCGGCCATTTGGGGGCCCGGATTCCCTTACTTTTCACTATGATTGGTGACCAACCGGCGGGAAAGCTCACTAGACTTTGCCTAGAATTGATACCCAATTTGGTTTAGGTTATAACCCATTCACCAACCATTGATCCTAACTTCTTGGAACATCCAAGTACACAGAATTTGGGTCCCAAACGCTTGAAAAACATCACTTTTTAAACGGTTGATTGCATTTCAAAACCGTACCTTTGGGGGATTTGTGGGATCTCTTAAGGTTTCCCTTTCGTTTCACCCAGCTCGGTGTCCATCCACCACCATGCTTGGAGGATCATCCCAGGACTTGGATACGTGGGAAATAACCATGATTAATAAGTCACCCACGTGGGGTTGTGGGACCCCTTCCAAATGGGCCATTCAGAAATGGGGGTGATCCTAACTACTCACAAGTCCTGGGAGCCCATCCTCCACGTATCCAATCCCCTGCCCCTAAGTTCAAACATGATGATCCCTGGATAATCCTCATTAAAACAATAGGAAATACATCTTCACGGTGGATTTTTCGTTGTCGTGTTCGTTTTTGGGGGGTATCAGCCATCATTCCATCATTCCATCATCCCATCATCCCATCCTCCCATCATCCCATCCTCCCATCATCCATTATCCCATCATCCCATTATCCCATTATCCCATCATCCCATCATCCATCATCCATCATCCTCATCATCCTCATCATCCTCATCGTCGTTTTCATGTTTGGGCTTGCAATATTCTGAATAAAGGTTGCCAGCAATACTCCTGATCCTCCAGCATAATAGACTCACTGCGAGGCCTCCCAGAGCCACATCACCCCCGTGGCACGATGCTGGGCTCAAGTTTGGAGCTAGCTGTTTAAAAGAAAACTTGATTTTCTTAAGTCTCGATAAAAACTCGACCTTTGTTTGGTTCAGATGATTTTCCTTTTGGAAGGGGTGATTTTCAGGTTCGATAATTAGTTTTCTGGTGAGTACAACATAAAAATCTGCAAAAATTGATAGGTGCCTATTGTAATTTTACCCAACTGATCCTCTTAGGATCCTAAGTGATCCTGGCTGTCGGACATGCTACTGGGAAAAAAACAACGAAAAGCCCCCTGATATTGTCATAATTTTGGAAGAGGAAAGCCCGCATTTAAAAAGAAGGGACATCTAGGTTTGAAAGAGTCTCATTCTTGCTAGAGACATGACCTATATCGTTTATTTGCTGTGATTCCTTTCTTCAGGGTCAAAAATTCTGGTCAAAATCTTGAATCAAAACAAACCTTTGAGACACTCACCATTTCACAACCAAACTCAAATCTGGAGAAGTCTGACCCGAATTAGATCTCGGTGTTTTGGATATTTTTGGATGAATTTCTTCTCCTATATCACGACTGGTCAACCAATCCCTCCTCCTAACGTACCCCACCCGCAGAAATAAAGCCTTATTAATCATTGGTTTCTTTAAAAATGCCTTATTGAACCCTTATTTCTGAGGGCGGTACATTAGGGGCTGTTGGTTGATTAGCCATGCCTATATCGAACAAGAACATCAATCTCATTGCAACGGCAAAATGTCCCCACCTTTTTTTTGGGTGATGTACAAAGTAACTGGTTGGTAGTTTCAACCCACTTGAAACATATTAGTCAAATTGCATCATTTTCTCAAGGTTCGGGGTGAAAATTCAAAAAAATTGAAACCACCCTTTTTTGGAAAAAAAAACCATTCGAGTCAGAGGAATGAAAGAAACCCAGCATTTCAACCCATAGAACCCAACCTGAAAAGGGCGAGCCCCCGAGCGGCCCTAAGTTTCGAAAAAAAAAAAAGCCCTGAAAATTCCAAATGGGGTTGGAAGTTGAGTGAGTCTTGTCCCCACATTGGGGGAGGTTCAAACTACCCTAATTCCAAGAAATCTCCAACAGGACCCACTGAATGGACCCCTAAACCTGTGTATCTAATAGCTCTAGCAACTTACTTAGGGGTCCGTTGGGATTCGGTCCCATTCAATTTTTGATGGACTATATAATTTTTAGTTTCAGGGCGAGAATACACTTTTCAGCATCAAAGTCAGCTTTATGTTTTTCAATTTCGACTTTTGAATAGTGGGAAAGCCCAAGAGACACCTGCAAAGTCGACATTTCCGATGTCAGTCACCAGTTTTCAAGGGTGAATTTCTAGAAAAAAAATATCTCGACATTTTACAAGAAAGAAACTCCCAGACCTTGATTTTTGTCAAGTAAAACGAATCATCTCCAAATCTACCAAGACCATCCTCGAGGATACCGCCCTCATCACCAGAAAAATAAAAAAGTGGAGGTATTATATGGGGCCCCTTCTAAATGACCGGAAATAGATGGGCAACTGTAACTGGGGTGAAAAAGCCCTACTTTTCATATGGATATTTCACCCCATTTGCAACCTGGTGAAGGGGGGCCCCACCTTCAAGGAAATTTTGCACAGAAAAACTGCTCCCAAACCCACCTTGAGAGATCCACAAAATCCGAATCGCAACGTGAACGGCTCAGGTCCTCTTGGCCGAGATTTGGGGAAAATTCAGTTGCAGGGTTGTAGATTTGGCCCTGAATCAAGCCGTCAAACCCTGCAAACCAAAAGTTAGATCCATAGGTACCATCTGTGGCGGATAGTTTCCAAAAATCTATAGGGGACAAAGCTGCAACCTTGATTTGGGGGAAGGGGAACACCCCTTGGAAAGTCAGCCCAGCAAGAACCCCCACAGTCATGACTGGTCAACCAACCAACCACCCCGAAAGTACCCCCCCGCCGAGAAATAAGGCTTTTTTGGGGCTTATTAACCATTGGTTTCCCTTAATAAGGCCTTATCAAACCCTCATTTCTGAGGGTGGTGAGTCCGGGGGGGTTGGTCGATTAGCCAAAACACTGAATTCCAATGGCCCACGTAAAAATCAGATTCCATATTATTTTGGGAAAAAACAGGAGGTCTTTGGCTGAAGTGTTTGAAAAAATAACACCGAAATTTTTTGGGGGAATTTTTTCCCTTATCCTTTTCACCACAAGATGGTGCCCCTACAAGTTATAAATGGGGGTTGGAACCCATATCACTGGGTAGTATTTCATCCCCTACATAAACTACATAAGCAGGGATTTGATCACTTGTTCGAAAAACCATTTGCAAATCATCTTCCAAGGGCTCCAAAATGCTTTCAGACCTTCCCCCAACTCATCTCAGCCACGAAAAAAAACCTCAAGTCCCTTACTTTCCATGAGTCATCCTGGTTCTTCCATGACCGGATCCTTATTATTTCATGGTTTATGAAAAAAATCCCCCACATAACTTGGGGTATAGTTAGGATGTCATCTCCGGATCCAAGTTTTTAACCCGACATCCACAACCCAGTGGGGCTGGTTAATTTTTCATGAGGTCTCAATCTGGACCCCCAACTGTCAGGATCTCAACAAACTCCGACCTCGGGATCCTCCAAACTGGAACACGTAGATTCAGACATCAAGGAGTGGTCAGCCCAACTGAGTGGTGCACAGCCGGTGTGGATGGCCCCCAAACAGGTGACGGAGTTGATGGAAGGACGACCATACGATGTCTTCAAAATCTCGCTTAGGATTCTTGTTTTTGTAGAAATCGCACTAGAACACATGAATATGTATATGTGCATATATAAATATAAACTTTATTATTCTAGAATCACTTCAATTGAAATAATTAATTGGAATCCTTTAGAGCTAAAATTCAAACTTTCGAACTCATGGATCTTTGGAACTATCCTCCAGACTGATCTATATTCAGAAACGGTCCACCATCAATTCATAGACTTGGAGGATCCCAAATTCATCTGATGACTTAAAAACGGATCTTTTCTCGGAGGAAAATCCCAAGCATTCCGTGAAGATGAATTTGGACCTCACCTTCCATAGGCGAAGGTAAAAGCTCCAAGCTTTTAAATGGTGAGTTCCGGGGGGAAAGCAACAGATATGTCAATCAAACTACTTCCTAGATGACCCGGACCAAATGTATTCACCAATTTACCCTCCCGGAACATGAACAGACCCGAAAAATGATGCAGTTTTTGGAAGAATCTGGAACCGGCGTCAAGTGAGTTTCGCCCGATGAAATCAGGTGTGTTTGGCCTCGCTGCGAGTTTTAGGGACTTCGTACTGGGGGAGGATCATCCCCCAGGACTTGGATATAAGTGGTTAATTGGCCCATGGTTAAGTCGTCCCCAAAGCCTGGGGGATTTTTTTCTAAGTACTTCCAAGTCCCTGCGGAAGTCGCCCATCTTCCAAGTCACCCTGACAGCTCTTTCTCTTTGGCAAAGCCATCTTCAAGCTCCTCTCAAATTGTCAAGTTGCCCCCCCTCTCGCCGTGGTGAAGGGAAGCGTGGTGTGCTTCCCTGGCGCTTTTGTTATGGCGCCCTTTTTGTTGATTTTTGGAAAAAGGGACTGGACCCACACTGGAAAAAAATGCGCATCGCAAGCAAAATCTAGCTACTCAATTCATTGATGACACAAGAATTTCCTAGTCTTTTCTTTAAAAAAAAACGATCTCAACCGCTCCAGTTTTGTTGGTTTTTTGATTTCTGAAGCATCCACATTCAAATTACACCATGGACCAGTTTTGGTTGAGTTGAGGCCTAAGACCCCTCAGGAATCCTAGCAGAGAATTCAAAACCTTCCAACAAGACATAACCTTCGCTGGAAGGTGCACATTGAAACATAAACATCATCCGTTTGGAAAATGAGTTTGCACATATGGTTTTTTGGGGTCACTAGAAATTACATTCCATCAAAAAATTTTGAATGGGGACCAAATCCCAACAGACCCCTAAGTTAGTAAGTTGCGAGTAAGTTGCCTGTGAAAAGGTCCGTGACCCGTGGGTCCGACCGTTGGAGATTTCTTGGATACATCTAGCCAAATTATAATATTTCACCAACCTAGGTTTCCCTGAAATAAGGAGATTTCCCTTACTAAACCACCATTTGGGGTGAAAACTCGTGTTTTCGGTCGCTATAATTTGACCAGATCCATCATACCTTAAAGCTTCATGTGGGACATTGAAAGATGGGGATGTGTGCACGGATCCAACCCCCTCCTGCAGCTCGCCGTAGAGTTCATGCGCCTCAGGCGCTTCATAAGGATGCTGTACTATTGATGGAAAGCATCCGGAAACCACCACAGCTTGGGATGGCCCTGAAACCCTGTAAATAATGGGATCAACGGATAAACTACCAACCTCAACTGGTGAGTTTACCGGATTTCTGGTTGCAATCAACAGTATGGAAGAAATGAGGGATTGGAAATGCAAAAAGAAATGGAAGTAATTCAATCATAAGGGAGGTTATTTGATATCATGATGCTCAAAGGTCCGAATTTCATACTTCCATGCACCTTTGATAGATTCATATCGTCATATAGTCATACATGCAGCATGTATATACATGTATACATGTACATCTATGCAAACAAAGAAACCGTTTTTTCGTGCAAAAATCGATGGAAAAAATTCACTGCACCAGAAATCTGAAGCATCAAGAGTATCATCCAGAAAGTTCGGATCTCATCCTGATGTTTCGAAGTTTAAACATCTGATTTTCTGTTGTGCGAAGTAACGAGTTGAGATCATTTGACCCAATCAAAGTACTCAAAAAAAGATCCCCAACGTCCTTTTTTCGGGTATCTATTTTTTTGAGTTTGTACTTTCAAAGAGGCCCTGTCTTCTTCCTCTTGTTGTTGTTGTTGTTGTTGTTGTTGTTGTTGTTGTTGTTGTTGTTGTTGTTGTTGTTGTTGTTGTTGTTGTTTTCATCATCAACCATCATCAAAGCCATTAACCAACCCATGAGGTCTACGAAGAAAAGTATCCTGGGGTACCCTGACGACCTTCAGGTAGTGTTTCAGCATTTGCTGCTCACCACCCGCCTGAAAATTCTGAAGCCCAACAATTGACATGCTTTTTTTGCAAAATGTTCACCAAAATATATCTTCAAATTTTAAGCCCATAAAAACTTGGATGCAATGAGAAATGCTCCACTTCCGATATGGTGATGGTAACAAAAGTTATGCAAGCCCTGTAATGGAAACAAGTTGGTGGTTCCAACCGATCTGAAAAATATTAGTCAAATTGGATCATCTCCTCCAATATTCTTTGAACATAAAAAATCTGTTAAAACCTTGGACAGTTTCGCGATGGAATTTTCGAGTTAGTGTAACTAACCCCGGTGCAGGCTACCACTGAGGCTTCCTGGCTTCATGATCATCCATGTATTGCTTGGTTCCCGTGACTCAAAAAGTTATGAAAATCACCATGATGAAACCCCGTGATTTTCATATTACAGATATTTTTTTGTGCCAGGGTCTAAATTTCGTGGGGATATGACCAAATCCCCAATATGAGCAACATGAGGAGCCAGCACTTTCCTGCCTCCACTCGCGATAGCAGTGCATTGATCTGCCGTTGTTTGCTGCGGAGCACCTGGAGTTGTTGGTTGGTGACCACCATGAGATGACATTTTTGGTGAATTTTTTTGTCGTTCGGGAATCTGAAGGATATATACTCACCCCAATTGCCAACCCGCAATTGGATGGCATAATGGGCCTTAAGGGATGATTCACCACCATTGCGGCCTTTGGGGGGGGGGGGGGTTGGCATTGGGAAGGTTTCGGCCCCTTAGAATTCTCAGGTGGGGCCTTAGGAACTTTGAAACTCCTCAACGGAAAGTGTTTTCGTCATTCACATGGAGGTCCGGGTCGGATCAACCAAAAAAGTCCCTGGAAAAACATCCCATGATTTGGGGAATCCATGACCGATCTTACGTAGTCAGAACCATTCCAGGAAGGTTTGTTGGGGCCAACTAGCTGGCTTGCAGGATCCAAAAAGTTGCTGGATCAATTGTTGTCCCGGAAAGCATACTGTTGATGTTGATGCTTCAGAAATCCTAAGGCCAACCACCTGGGATGGGCCTAAAACCTTAGCAAACAATGAGAAAATCTACCAACCTCAACTGGTGAGTTGATCCCGGATTTCTGAACCAACCCTACAGGGACCCCAACTCACAGCAATGAAAACATAATGGAAATTTGCCATCAAAACCTTCCAGAAAAATGGGTAAGTAGTGAACATATCTTTGTCTATGCCTATATATATATATATATGTATATACGTACAGACATATGTATATATTAGGCAAACTAGCATCCAAATCCCCGCTTTCCCATGTTGGAGTAAACTAAAACTCCCCCGGCAGAAATTCAACATCCACCACCGTGAGACGCACCTGTCGCGTGGCAACGGGCTCCTGAATGATCGCCGTGCGAACATCGTAGTCGTCCATGTCGGGATCATAACCTTGGGAATGGAAGTATGGCAGTTAAAGGAATGTCATCCTGATGGATATGGATATATCAATCATGATATATCTTGAGATTTTCCCATACCCTGGTTGTTCCTCCACCCTTAAATTGATGATATCTACCTACCCCCCCAAACCTACCCCCCCCAAAAAGAAATAGCCGGCCTTTAGGATCAGGTCTTAGGGAAAACCATTGGTTTCCCCTAGTAACCGGCCTGGTTAGACTGTTTACCCTTAAAAAAGTTGGGAAAACATGTTTTTTTCACGAGAATCTTGAGGGATCATGAACCACCCCCCGCCAATGCCACCGTTTCTTCAGGAAATATCCATCCTTATGAAGGGGTTCTGAACCACCAATTGTCCTCCAATAAGGCCTTCCTAAGGTCTTATTTCTTGGTGGGTACCCGGGTACCCTTACAGTCCCCGACAAAAAAATACTTTTTGTTGGTCAGTTGTTTCGGTTTTTGATGGATGTTTTACCATGGAGATTGACTGAACGTCCACACGTTTCAAAGGCAACTGATGGCTGGAAATTGTTAAAGGTGATGCCTTCGGCCAGTTACCTTTAGCGGGACCCAAATGGAAATCATATTTCACCAAGATAGATTTCCCTGAGAATAGCCAGGCAAAATCCCCATTTCCCGGATCCAAAAATTCGCGAACCGGAAATTGGGGGAAATCGGTCGTGTTCGTTTTCGGTCGCGATTCAATTTGACCAGACTTTAGGCATAAAGTGAATTTGAAAATCACCCTTTCATCCAGGTGACCTGATCAAGTTTGATCACGAATTTGAATCACCTGAATCACTCTTTTGATATCCAATGATTTACCGAAATTTTACCCCGCCCCCTCTTTTTTTAGGTGACAATACAAAATGTGTGTTTTCGTTGTGATCCTTTGATGTTCTTTATGTTTGACAAAAAGCATGGGCAATGATTTTTGAGAATATGTCTACACTCCGTGAAACTAAAAGTTCGCCCCTGAAAATATGACTTTCCAAAGGAAGTTAGTCTTCCAACCCCATCTTTTCAGGGGCTATGTTAGGAGAAGGAGAAAAAAAAGCACGTCATTTCAAGGCATACTTCAAATTTTGAAGTTGCTTACAAGCTGGAAAATTAACGGCTGCAACCCAAAGTCATGGAGGGTTGGGAGATGATTTTCCTTTTCAATTGCGTGATGTTTAGGTTCCATATTAATGTTCAAGGGTGTAAGGAAAATTGCCAAAGAAAAAAAACATGGCCAAATCAAATCCTCCAATTGGGAACCGCCGACGTTTACTTGTCGTTTCTTAGCGGCAGCAAACTTTGCTTTTTCGACCTTTTCCTCTCGCAAAAAGATGTCGCGTGTGTCTATCCCGCTGGAAGGGGGTTTTCTGTCAAGATGTTCGATGGTTGTCCATGTTGCCACACATTCCTTCCGAAAAGCCTTAGTTGAAGAGACACTAACAAAGATGTGCTGATCTTTAACCTGTGGCCCATAGGATCCATGTATGGTATACCTACATTTACCATAAACATCAACCATTCATGAAGGTAAATATGCCAGTCCCATGGATGGTATGAGTAGGTAATAGCCCAAAACCGCTCTGGAATGAGGTAGCTCCAAACCCCCTTATGAGGTTCATGACCGACCCCCCGTACCACAAAGATCAGTGGGAGTTTAGACCCGATTGCAGATATCTAAGGTTGTTTCAACACACCTTTGGAACACACCCCTTAACCTGTCCCAACAGGCTCTTTCATAGTTGGGTAGCGGGATTGCCTGGGGTGTGCTCCAGGACTGTGTTGTAACTGTCTTGGAAGATAGATATCTTTACCCTTCCTTTTCGGTGGCTAAGCTTGTGGGTTCCCAAAATCCTCCCGGTTTCGAAGATTTTTGATTCCTCAAGTCATCTTTGAAAAAAAATGAGCCTCTTGTAGACTAACATAGCAATGGGGGCTACCTTCCCTGGAACTAACAGCAAGTTTGCACCTGAAAATGGAGAGTTGGAAAATGATCCTTTTCTTTTGGATTTTCAGGGGCGAACCGTTAGTTCCAGGGAGTGAAAAAATCCCCTCCAGAACACCATCATTTTTAGAGAAAAATCCAGTGACTTTGACCCAAAAAAAATGCTTTAAAGTGGCAACTGTGAACATGGCCCCAGGTGGTGTTAGGAGCACAGTGGATGTCTGTCAGATCTCAACAACAAGCAACCGCATTATGCTTGGACCTGGTGGAATCCCTCCACCTTGAACCCCACGTGTTTGCAACAACAAATTTCATAGCCTCCAAGACCTTGGGAAGGAAACGGAGATTTTCGTTCGACTCAAAAGTACCAAATCGGAGGAGATTTTAGTTAGTTCCGTCCCAAAATCGGAGGAGATTTTGGATGTTGGATGATTTTTGAAACGCAAAAAATCTCTGAGATTTTATCACCAAATGCACGTTGGGTCCACGGTCCGCATTGCTTGTCGGAGCGATCGGCTACATATATCTACAATTTGGCCCTTGCAAACTCAAGGGACGCCACGCCACTACCTTTCGTGGCCTTTTGCTGCAACGCACAACTCGGGCACGAGTAAGGCATCAGATTTTCTCCCATCAAGGGAAAAAATCAAAACATCAAAGACATCATGTCTGTATTTAGAAAAAATATACGGGGAAAATTGAGTAGCAATGAAAAAGGTAGGGAGACTTGCTGTT
This sequence comes from Breviolum minutum Mf 1.05b.01, assembly GCA_000507305.1. Lineage (NCBI taxonomy): Eukaryota > Dinophyceae > Suessiales > Symbiodiniaceae > Breviolum > Breviolum minutum. The sequence continues at coordinate 23,203 of DF240522.1, read as the reverse complement.
GTTTCTTCAAATTTCACACCAAAGTTACAAATCAAAAAAAAGCCACCAACGGGGAATCTCCTTCAATTTTTCAGCCACCAACCAGGAGGAAAATTCTCTCTTCCGAAGTTTGTGTGTCTTTTTTTGTTGGCTTTCAGCTCCAAGAGTGTTTTTCAAAATGTAAGCGCCTTGTTTCAGCTAATGGCTGGCTAGTTGCTATGGCTCTCCTCCGTTGGAAGTTGTACCAAAATGAAAGATATCAATACCGATCCAACTTTTGGTTGGCTATGATTGATTCTTATGAGATCAATGTAGGAAAATGTTGCCATACATCTGGGCAATTTGTTTTCGGAAAACCTGAGTGTTTTTTTTGGCGAGGGGTGATTCCTTGCTCCGATCATAAGGGGTGACTACATAGTCGCAATGAAATTTGCGCAGAATCTGGAAACGAAAAAAAACAGCCGGGGGAAAGAAAGTGTTCTAAATAGTCCCGAAACATTGCAATTTTTCAAATTTGGCAGGGTTTCTTAAACTAGTTGGTGGTTCCAACCCATGTGAAAAATATTAATTAGTCAAATTGGATCCTTTTCTCAAGGTTCGGGGTGAAAATAAAAAAAATGTTTGAAACCACCACCCAGTAAGTTCTACTAAACCTGTGCAGGTGGAGTTGCTACCGATCTGATCAACACTTTCGACCTGCAAACCTTTTGCTAGCTCCAAAAAACTTCCCCCTAAGATTTCGGTTTGCCTCAAATTTGGCCAGAAAATTGGTGTGACAATCCTGATTTTTTTGGGTCATGATAAGGAATAGTTTATGAAAATGATCCCCTCTAAGAATCCCACCCCCGCTATTCCAAACTCAACTTCAAGGACTTACTGGTGGTTGAACCAACCCAGTAGAACACAATATGAGAGGCAAGTCGTGGAAAAAAATCATGTATCCATTCATTTAACCCAACCAAATTGAATAAAAATCGGGGTGGATTTAAATTTTCTTTCCAAAAAAAAATGGCTTTCACGTTTTGTTCACCACTTAGTTTTTGTTTGTATTATCCATGTATATAAATTTTCAAAAGTAGGGCTTTTGAAGCCTTTCGCGCCGTGAGAGCAGGTACGTTGGAAAGGACTCAAACCACCAAACCCTTGGCCATTTCAACCGGTGGAGAATGACTTCGACTGGACCCGAAGTTTCACACAACTGGAATTGTAAGCACAATTTTTTTTCCAAAAAATGATGGGAAAAAAACACCCCACAAAAAGAAATGAACAGCTGGGGGGTATCAAAATAGAGAAACCAGAATTTTTCAAGATTTGTTTGTTCGGAAACCATCATGTTCAGTGAGGTTCCATGTCAGTTTTCTTGGTCTGTAAAAATATGTCAGATAAAAAACTGGGACCCTGGGAACCCCCCAAGAAGAAGGGGAACATTCTGGCTGGCTCAAAACCAACTAATCACCAACTAACCACTATGAATCTATTCGAAAGCAACAGAACCATACGGGTATTGGAAATTCATCCCCCAAAATGACTGAAAGTTTCTTTCAAAGCATCTACATGAACCTACCCTCTCATCAGCCAGTTGCTTGGACTTGACGTAGTGAAGTAGAAAAAGACAACCTGGTGAATCAAAATGACCTTTTTGGGATAGTTATGTGACCTTTTAATGGGTTAAATAACCTCCAAATAGGGGCTAGAAAGGTCGCTTTGAATGACCTGCAAGATAGCAACACAACAAACATGTGTTTCACCATCTTCATCCTCAGCCTCAGAAGCCAGGATCTGAATTTGCTTCAGTGATTCATATGTTAAGCCGCCAGTTCGATTGACATAAATCAACAAAAAAGGGGTTCTGCTAACAAAAACAAAAGGTGCTTCAGACAAAAAAAGTTTTACAACAAAAAAACAAAAATGTCAAAAAAAAAAACAACAACACAGCTTTTTTGTTGTTTGTTCAATGATCAGAAAGCACCCGACTCCCAGCGACCAAGCAGATTACTCGATCACTGGAAGATCTCTGGAACATGACTTGCCAGTCGTCGTCTCCACCAGTTCGGCATCACCCGTCCGCGACCTGTACAAAACCTCCAAGACACCTGACCTCGAACATCACAGTGACATAACATGGCAAGTCCACGAGGGTGAGAGCCCCACACGGGTGGCGACAACCATCCCGCGGTTGTCAAGAAAATCCAAGCAGGAAGTGAAGGGTGTTTCTTTTGTCAAAGATTCACTCACGTCTACCTTTTGAATCTGATTTCACAAAACAAAAAACTGCTGTAGTTCCAGTTTTCTGTCCGGACCAAAAATGCAATCCAAATGACATTGTTGTTCAAACATGCAAGACAAGTGAGCAAAAAAAACTTGCATGTTTTATGCTTGTTTACTGATGAGAACAAGCAGTGCTACTACCTTAGCACAACCACTTACTTATAGAAAAGTCCGTCAAATCTTTTCAAAAAGGACGCAACAAAGCACTTTGGAACCAAGTGATAGCTCCTTGGTTCCCTACAGATTTTGGCATCTTCTAACCCTTGGAGATTGCTTTCTTCCAAGCAAAATGCTACCAATTTCATCAAATCTCCAGGGGGCTCCCATAATCGGGGCCTGCGCAATAGAGCACGGCCCTAAAACACCCCGCGACTCACTTGCACTGCGTTTCGGCGCCAGAGTCGCACACGCAACGAGGGAAAAACAGGCGTCCGCCCAGTGCTTTAGCACCGATCGAACACTTTGCCTCTCCGTTCGGGCCATTTCGTGCCGCGAATTGGTCGCGAATTGGTCGGATTTTCGAGTTCCAGTGGGAGGAGCCTTTTTATTCGGGGCCACCCAAGGTTCTCCCAGCCAGGGGTCTGGCCGTGAAAAAAACAGGTCGATTTAGAAACAAGTTAGTAAAAATTGGAGAAAAAACAACACAAAAAATGTCACTTTGCTGCTGTATATCTGCTGTATGTAACCAGTTCTGAACATTTCATCATCAATAGCCTGGGGAACAGCTGCTGGAAGTTCTGAACTTTGCCGAGGAGACACCCTTCAAGTCGTATTTGGGCAACCTGAGGGGTTTTTTTTGGGGTGACATTCTCCATGGGTGTCCATGGCTATTCACCGCGAATTTCGCCGAGATCTTTCAGGGACACCGGAGTTGAGTGGCTTCACGACTCTAATGTGGAGTGTTGTTTTTCAAAACGGTGTTGAGACTTCACCCCAAATTGGAAGACACGCAATAATCTATGCTTCATTTGATATAGTAGTAAACCAATACAACAATACTTCAATACCTGCTTTAAATAAGCAACATTGTTGAGAGAACCTTGAGAAATACGCTTGAAATATTCGTATATCTTTCCCAGATGCTGCGTGGGACTGGAATCTTTACCTACATTTACCCACAAACTTCAGCCAAATGTAGGTAAATATTCCAGTCCCATGGAGCATATGGATTTGTACCACACAGCCAGTGGAAAGGTTTCAGTTGAAAGTAAGGGGCAAGTAACTTCATAACAACCAATTGAGCAATGAACCAAAAACCTGGTTGTTTAGGTTGGTTTCGGGGATGAAGTGCTACCCAGTTATATGTGGATTATAAGTTAGCCATAATAAGGATCCCTATAAATTAAACAGCCAGGATTCAATATGGAAGGCCGATTTTTTTTCATATGGCAACTCTTAGTGTGGACCCAAGGGTTTTTTCAGGATGGCTTTTTTTGACTGGCAGTCGGTGCTGGTTTTTTTATGCTTACCCTACGAATCCAATGAAAAAACTCAAAAATGATGTTTTTTTTGAGGACCCCACAAAAAAAAGCTGCTCAGGTTCATACACCCTTCCATTTTGGTCTTGCTGGTCCAACTGGGGATTCTAAGGGTACCTGGGTTTTTTTAATACCTTTTCAAAAACACTCCAACCAAGGTTCTACGAGTTGCGAAAAATTTGGGACATGACTTTGACATGGATTTTTTCAGACTTCAAGAAAATGTTTAAGTGAAATGTTTCCCAAACTTGTGATTTCCCGATTCTCTTGGAACAACAAATCCTTTTTGGAACAACAAAATCCATCCAAAAAAAAAATATCCCCTTCAACTTCAAAAAGAACACAATTTCCCCAACAAAAAGACTTCATCCCAAGTTTCTTTGGATTTTTTTGTTCATCCTTTTGAGATTCCTGGTCAACTTTTTGTTCATCTAAATACATGTTGGGCCCCAGTTAGTAAACCCCCCCCCGGTGTCCGTCATCCCGAATCGGCCACTCAGATCCAGAATCGGCCGCTGAGCATCATAGGCATCACGGGCTTCACATCGGCCTCGACCTCGGGACTCGTCTTCTCCTACCGCGGTCGTCGCGATTTCCGGGAGCTGCAGGGAAGATTCCCTAAGACTATGGGTGTAATGAACCAACCACAATGACGCAGATATGGTTTTTTGTTGGTGTTGTTGGGGTCCTCAAAAAATGACGCCCAGGTTATGATTCTTAGGGGGTAGAAAATGGTGGGCTTTGTAAAAAGTCTTGACGAAATAGTGGCCAGACCTGGTAGCCGTTTCCCCTTTTCAAGGGGGCTGAAAAAATAACCCGATTTTTTCGAATCATGGGAATCATTTCAGCTCACTTTGAAACACCTGGTGGTTGGTTGGTCAGATGTGAGTACAGTCCCCTCAACCAGCAGTTTCTTCCACCAAAAACCGTCAGGCTGCCATGATTGGTGAATGTTTCCACCCGAGAAACCAAGGTCCAGGAGCGTTCGGCCTTCATATACGCCCGAATAATTTGTGAGCAACTAATATACATTGGGTATGGCCCCTTCCCAGTAACAGTGACCACCAGGATGATTACATTTTTAGTAGGGGAATCCCTATAAACCTTTATTTGCCACTGTTACTGGGAAGGGGCCACACCCAAAATATACAACTCATACCCAATTGAGCAACCTTCAAAACCCTTGGTTGACATTCCAATAAAAACTGATTGGTTGTTTCATGACGGAATCCTTTTTTTTAACGGCTTGTGAAAGAATCCCGTATTTATAACTGAGTAGTATTTCATCCCCTTACCCTGCTAAATGAATGAAACCTACCAATTTGAGGAGGATGTTTGACCATTCGAAAAACTTCTTAGCCAAATCTTCACCACCAGCGACCGTTTCAGTGAAAGTTGAACTGGCAGAGCGGGTTGATTCCTTATTTTGGGGCCTACCGTTCAACCCTGGTTCACAGTCAGAATGTTATCATCACTGGTCACTATTTTACTAAGGGACCTCTATCTATTGACCTTCACTATCCACTGTTGGAGTATTTGGATACGACCCAACCAATATTCCAAGCCTAAAATGGAACCAGTCCGGGCTTCATAAGATGTAGAAAAGAGAAAAAATGTGCTTCACACGGAAATTCACAGCTCAAAGCGAAAAGATATTGAAAAGAAAAACAGCATCAACATCAAAAAAAGATTTATTTATCATCACAAGTTCCATCGTCCACAAGACCAAAAAAAAACGGGGGAAAATGTTCAAACAAAAAACCCTCACCTGCTTCTTCCTTTGCTTGGCTTCTAACTGGATCTCGCGGCGTCGTGCCTTCGCCTGTTCTGCGGTACAATGGTGGCAATGGGTGCACGTGTCACCCTTGTAACACCCTGTCGGACGCAAGGCGAATGCCACACATGGATGGCATTGGCCACTCAAATGCTTTTCGAAGGTGGTCATCCTGGCATTGCCTCGGGTTTTTGGTGGTTTTTTCCAAAAAAAGAAAAGGAAAAAGAAATGAAACTTCAGAAATTCGTGATACAATTTGTGTGCATTTATTTGTAGGTACATATCATGAGGATATATATATTTATATATATTCATTTATTTATTCATTTATGTACTGATTATTTCATCTATTTATATGATATGTGTGATATATAGTAAATAGCTGGCTTTTAAAAAAATCCACCGTGAATGGATGTAGACTGACCATTTACTTTCTTGCAAATCCACGACTTTGCCATAGCTACGGGTGTTCACCAGAGGGAATTGTTCAAAGGGACCAACAAAATCTAGACCTACATTCGTGTAGTCCTCTCCGAGTTGTCATATCACAATTTCATGTTTCCAAAATCTCCCCCATTTCAAGCATGTTTTTTTTTATGGAGAAAACATATGATGGGAAAGCTTTTTTAGTTTCGGCATACAAACTGTCAAGCAAACATCTGAGGTCGACCAAAAAACCTTGCAGCATTGGTGTTTCAACCAGCTAGCGACTTTTGAAACTGGAAACAAAAAAAACAGCAGAACTTATCCATGTAAGTAGTTGGTGGGTTTTTCACCAACCCATTTGAAAAAATATGATCATCAAATTGGAGCATTTCGTTTTTGGGGCACCTCCCCCATTTTTCACCTCCAAAGAACTGTCGTTTTCGATGGATGTCCCGGGTTTAGGTTTCGGATCCGTGAGTATAGATCACCCCGGTGATCGGATCGATGGTAGGACTGTGTCCCCTACTTATAAATGAGATATCCATCAAAAATTGAATGGGACCGAATCCCAACAGACCCCGTTCAGTAAGTTGCTAGAGCTATTAGATACTCAGGTTAAGGGGTCCGTGACCCGTGGGTCCTGTTGGAGATTTCTTGGAAGATATTAATTGGGTTTTTTGTATAAATACCACTGCTCCGTTCACCAAACTGATCCCAGTTTGATCCTTCCGAAGGGTTCGACATCCAACTGATTCTTCGGAACCGAGACGCTGATTTTATTCGAGGGTCTCATCTTATTGGACTTCAAAACTGGTGGATTCTCCATGTGGAAGTCTTCGGCTGGAAATGGAATGGCTGGAATCCCATTTGGTGCGCCAGCTGGATATTGCTGGCCACCTGCTTGATAGCTTGGAAGACCAAGTTCCATTTTCATTCGAAAATCTGTCGAAACGATGTCTCCACCACCAGTTTCTTGTCGAAATCTGTCGTCTCTAAAATGCTGCGGGGAGCTTTGGAGCAGCCATTGTTTGATCCAAAACGGTTGCAACAAATTGCGGAGTACGCGGTGAGGATTTGGGTTTCTCTCCACAAACGTGCTATGTTTCCAAAGACGGATTCGCCATCTTTTTGTTTCCCGAAACATAGAGAGGTATCACTTTATCAAACAAGATGTTGCCGAGGTGTTGCCACAATCTTTTCCTCTTGCTGGTTTTCATCACATAAAATCCAACTTCCCCAACTTTTCGGGGTTTCCAAGTTGGATCTATTCCGGGAGGAACCCTAAGGGCCAACCCATTTATAAATGGTTGGCTGTCAAATTGGATGATGAACCAAACCTTTACGAATGGGAAATGGGTGTTTCACCATTTCCATGCATTTAGAAAAGGGTTGTTAGGAATGCCAGGTTTGTCCTTGGTGTTTGGTCCAAACTCTTCTACCAGTTCGATGGCTCCGCGAAAACCCTGCGAAAATGGTGTGGAAAATTCTCGGGTCCCCATCGACCCAGGTCGACGTTCTCCATATTGGAAAAGCTTAAATCATCATCATCATCATCATCATCATCATCATCATCATCATCATCATCATCATCATCATCATCATCATCCTACAATTTTTTTTCGAAAAATCCCCAACCCCACCCCCACCAACCCGAAACAACAAAAATCCCCAGAATTTCCACCTCCCTCCCTTTCTTTCCCTTTTCGGCTTCCCCACGTTCCTCCGTTCCTTTCGTCACCTTGGACTTGGCCTTCGCCGGCGCGACCTTCACGGCCGGGGGCCTTGGTGGTAAGCGATATTCATCTTGATGGCTCCTTTGAAAGCCTTGGAGTTTTGTCTCCTTGGGAAATTTTTTCAGCCAAGAATTTGTTCCCATTACGGATCCATGGTTGCCTGGTATATTTACCTACATTTACAATATGTAGGTAAATATACCAGCCTCATGGATCCTATGGGGTTTGGAGTTATGCAAGTATTTTTGGGGGGTCCAGGAAGTTGAGTGGAGTTTGTTACGAAGGTTATGCAAAAAAAATAGAAGTTCAATTAATTTGTTTTTGAAGTGATTTTTCCTACCGGGGAACCAGGGAGGGAATGGGAAAATCACGAAGGTGACAATTAAAACCTGAGATGGAATCAACCTGAAAAATGTAGGTTGTAACGGCAGGATGCAATGTTGCGAGATGTGTTGGGGAGCAGAATTGCACATGCATTGAAGTTCTTGGACATGTTAACCCTTCCCAGAATCATAGTTCATTTGAAAAATGCGGCCTTTGCTAAGTCAACTTTTCTTTGGAATAGTGAACACATGTTCCACTGAACCCCGATTCCATGGATTCCAACCTGCGGTAAACGAACATCCTGAACATGGATGGATGCATTCCTATGCCGGCAGTGACGTAAGGTGATTTTTTGCCGTAGGGTTTCTTGATCCCCGGGAGAAATTACCCTTCCTCTTTTTTGTGGAAAATTGGAGTATCAGAAACAGGATCGTTTCCTTTCATTTAGGGTGATTTTCCACAGAAGCGTGGTTATGGGAGAAAAGGTATACTAATGCTTTGCGATCTTTGTCCCGAAACCCAAAAAACTTTCCCTAAGACTCATGGGTTCTCAAAACTGGTGGTTTGGAGGCCCTGCTATACACATCCAAACCCCTCTTTTTAGCAGGGTCCAGTGATTCTTAGGGTTTGGAAATCTTTTTTGGCCTCAAATCAAACAATCATAGCCATGTCCGACCTTTCAAATGCCAATGGCAATTTGGGGATTTTGAGTGGGAAAAATGCTTTCCAAATTTTTGCGGGGGAGCGTCAGAGGCTTCAGAGGCCTCAAATGGTTTTAATTTATCATTAAAAAACAAATAGTTCTGTCCCTGATGATTTTGGTACTTTTTGGTACCTCTGCCTATTTTTAGGGCATTTTTGCTGTTAGTTTTAGAGAGGCTAACCAGTTATTTTTTGCAGTTGCTGGTATTTCTTACTATTTTGGCCATGCTTCCCTTAGCTGTCTGGCCTGGTCGAAACTTTGGGGGTTGAAAGGTAGGACCAACAATGTTGAAGTCGCAATTCCCCGTACAATTTCTTAGTGAAATGTAGGTTGCTACTATTTAAAAAAACTCCCTGGTATCTTACTGGAAAAAAAATCCGGTGGATTTCTGCATTTTTTGTTGCTGGATGTCGAGCAGTTGACATATTCCAAGATCTTCTCGTCACCGTCAACCTACTGTTGATGGAAGAAATCCTGCAGCACTTGGGATATATCAGACCTTGTAAATAATAGGATAAACTACCAACCTCAACTGGTTAGTTAGCCGAATTTCTTCCATCACCATTATGTTTGAGCCGTTTATATCCTCCAAGTTGTCTCCATGTCATGTCATGGCTGAGCATCCTCACGCTGGTTTTGCCACCTGATGGGGGTCGCCAAGTTGACTTTTTCCAACAAATTCACCAACAAATGATGCCTCATATCATAGGGAAATTGCTGGTACCCTTAGGATGGTACCCTAGCTATTTAACCCTCCAAGGAGCCCTTCATAAATACCCACTATATAAGGTGTTTTTGTGGGGTTGATTATTAAGGGTACCATCCCAAGGGTACCACCATTTTCCCTATGATCATAAGATCCATGGGACGTTTCGTATATTTACCCTACCAATTTACCATTCAAAATTCAACCATTCATGGATCGGTACATATGCCGTTTCCTCGTCCCATGGGAATCCTGGGGCCCGGGGGGGGGTATATGGATCGAAATTTATTTATTAGGTTTTTTTTGGTTTGATTCTATCTAAAAATCTATAATTATCGGCTTAATAATGGGGATTCTACTAAAAATGTATAATAATAATCCTGGGTACCTTTCAAGGAATGAGAAAAATGAACCATCTTCCCAGCTACCCCTTGGCTCTTGGGGCTAGGGTGATCCTTCCCTTGGAGGGTCCCAGCTTTCTACCCTCGCCTCCAGTGGCCAGAGGAGTTGACGTTTCACCTGCAGGCCCCGAAGAATTTTTGCCGCAGGACTTTTTTGTTGAAAGAAAACGGAGGAACGGCCCTAAGTCTGGGGGGGAAATGACCTGTTTGCACGAAAATCCAGGATGTCTTTTTCAGTTCACTTTTTGGGGAGGGGGTCCGAAAGGATGTGTCGCCATTTTGTTGCCTTGTATTTGCCGGGAAAATCGCAGTTCGGGACCTCCTTCCACTACGGAAGTCTAGCTTCAGATTGCTGCTTCATCACCTACAGATTTTGGCAGATTTGCATTAGTCCAGAGTTGCCAAATCGTTTTCTGGGAAGTCTTCCCAAACAAGCCTCAGATTTTTCGGGGAGACAAATCGTTTTTTTGGGGGGACAATGTTCAGTGCACCCCAGCTCAAAACTACTGAAGCTTCAAAAAAACTGGACTTTTGACACCTGAGCAACTGGAGTTTTTTCCAAGAAAATAAAAAGTTCTCCAGTCGTGTCATCCTCCCCCCAAAAAAGGGGGTGAAGTTCCAAAAGGTTCAAGCAGCTACAAGCAGGGATCCCAAGAATTCGCTCTCAAAAGTATTTTTGCCAAGGATTTGCTTTCTGTCAAAATGCCCCTGAGTTTAGTTGGAAAATTGTCATATCCAAAACATCATTGATTCAGTGATCCTAATAAAAAATCATGCACGAATGTCCTACCGTGATCCAGCCTTGCCTTTGTGGGCTGTTTACCCCCACAACAGCTGGAAAGTGGGTTCAACTAACATAGCACCCGAAAGACAGGAGTTTTCTCCTGGTGGTTTGAGATTCGAATGGGGAACCGGGATCCCCCCTTAAGAATCCCAGTCCCCTTTCATTTCTGGGGGATCCAATCGGAATCCAAAGCACCGGGCTCCAAACCACTGATTAACCGTTACAGTTGATACTTGTACTATCAAAATATCTTATTATTGTTACCATATCATATCATCATATCTATCTTACTGCACCATACTATTCCACAGTACAATAAGCTACAAAATTTACAAAATACCCTACCCTGCAGGCAGCTCCCAAGGTAAATTTCCAAACAATAGTACGCCACAACAAAGGTCACTCATCCGAAACTCGACAACACCACCACTCAACTTCCAAAACATCAAAACATCTGCCTGCTGCACCAATTCTGGCACATTCCATGGCATGCACACCATGATATCCAAAAGCTAGGTGAAGGTCAAGCTTCCTCCTCTTCGCAAAAAGTCAAGCAAAAAAAAAGTCAGCAAAAAAACACACACACCACAGGGGCGAGGGCACCAGGTGCGCCGCTTGCGCCTGTTTTTTGTGTTCTGTTTGAGCCAAAAATCGGAGGGGGGGATCAACTGATAATGATACTCAGCTGTTCTGACAAGTCCTGAAGATGTGCAAAAAAGACACGTTTAGTCAAAGTATCAGCTTCTTCCATTCGTGACCTTTTGATCACCAAGAAAGGAGGTCACTTTTCAGCCCTTTTCAAAGGTCAGTTCAAGGTCGGTGCTAATCAATACCATTTTTCTTGAAAACAAATTTGCTCAATTACCTGCTTTCAAAGCTAGGAGTGCCATTCTTTCCACAACATCCCTTTTTGTCCACACTTGACCTGCCCCTCTTTTTCCTTGCCCCGTTTTTCCCCGCGATTCGGCGATTTTCAACGGGTGAGACACCACGATGATGAATCGCATGGCCGGATGTGGACCCAACTCTGTGGAAGCATAGAAAGGATTCCTGGCACGACGGCACCCCGAGGCGATGGGGACCAATTGGAGTTATACTAATATAACCCCTAAGGATCCAATCACCTTTTCAGATGGTGATTGGGGTGTATAATCACCTCCTTAGAAAGGTATTTAGGTTCCATTACCATTCTCAGAAGGTGATTGGATCCCTAGGGTATAAATAGCCTGAAATACATTTGGTTCATAAATTGGGGTTGAAATCTCATCCCCCCTTTTTTTGGTGGAGTTATATATTTCATCTTACTTATTAACTGGTTTTTGGGCCCATGTTGGATGTTATTGCCGAAATTTTGGCTTCACCCGGATGAGTTGATAATTTGTAATTTGCAGGGAACGGAGAATCCATAGCCCACCAAATGGGAAAAGGAAAATCATCGACTCAGGAGTGCCGGCCGGGATCAAAAAGAAACTGACACTTTTGTGCCGGAATCCTGCAAGAAGAGGTCCAGATCCAAGCGATAGATATGTCATGCAAATCAAGACAAGCAACTCTCAAATCTAAGAGTGTCAGCAAAGCAAAATATGGTTTGCCATCTCAGTAATCAACCACCCCCCCTAAAAGTAGGGCCCCCTGAGAAATAAGGGTTTAACTTTCGGCCTTATTAAGGGAAACCATTGGTTAACAAGCCCTGATCACAAGGCCAAAATTTCCCGGGGGAGGGGATACGTCAAGTTGGGGGTTGGTTGACTAGCCAGAATCTCATCATTCTCTTATCCTAGAGGAGAAACATGTTCCTGCCAGAAATAGAATGACACCTCAAAACACATGTTTTTTGGTGGGAAAAAAAAACAACGAATCTTGGTGGGAAAAAAAAACTGAGTTCACGGTGAGAATCTTGGGAAGAAATGGGAAAAAAAAGCAAGAAAAATCTCCACTGTTCCACCATCAACTCTTGCAAAACGAGTCTAAAATTGAAATTTCTCCATGGAAATTAGTTTTTTTGTTGATCACAAAAATGCTGACTCCATCAGAAGAATTTTCGAATTCAGAATCATCCTTCCCAACTGGGTGGAATTCTTAGTAGACCACAAGATTGTCACTGTATGTTTTTCTTTTTTGGGGAAGTCTTTAGTTTATTTTAGTTTAAGTTCCACATCCAAACAAACGCAGAAACCTCAAGAAACCGGGGTCTTTTCAAGATAGATCCAGGTATTTTGAGTCCACTTTGCTCATAAATTTCCTCAGAGAATCTTCCAAACAAATGTAATGTCCATAAGTCCATTCAACGAATCCTTCTTAGGAAGCTTTGTAGGAATGGTGTTGGTTGGTTGGTTGGTTGGTTGTGTGTGTGTGTGTGTGTGTGTGTGTGTGTGTGTGTGTGTGTGTGTGTGTGTGTGTGTGTGTGTGTGTGTGTGTGTGTGTGTGTCGTGTGTGTAGTACGTAGTGTACGTGTAGTAGTACGTAGTTAGTACGTACGTAGTACGTACGTAGTACGTACCGTAGTACGTAAGG
>DF240521.1:67876-114265 GCA_000507305.1 Breviolum minutum Mf 1.05b.01 | reverse complement strand
CAGATGCATTTAAGTCAATAAGGGGTTTGGATTGTGTACCCTTTTTGTTTCCCATGTATTTTTTCTCAAAAAAAAAAAGAAACATGGCTGGAAGAGGAGTTCAGAAGAGTGGTTGGTTTAGAAAATCGTTGGAAAACACCATTTCCATCCATTGAAATAAATGGTTGGCCGAAAGGGGTCCCCAGGTGATACTGAAGGTTTCCAACTATTTGGATGACATGTCCCCAAAAAATCCCCACAGGATCCACTAGATTGTCCTCCGACATCAGGAGTTGCTGGAGCATTTGCACCCAAGCCCTGGAAAGGTCTCAACGGCAGCAAAACAGCCATCAAAAAACCCAGATACTGTTGATGGTTCAGAAATCCGGCTAACCAGTTGAGATTAGGTAAATATCCCATCATTTACAAGGTTTTATACATCTCAGATGGTTGTTTGGGATTTCCATCAGAAAGTTACGTACAAGAAACACCACCTAATAGCACAAATCAGGGAAATCTTCAACATCAAATCAAGAAATCCCATGAAGTTAGCCTGTTGGTAAAAGGTTTAGGGAGTGTGCCAGCTCGGAAGAACGGACCATAGGAATAACCTTGGAGAGGTAGCAATCCAGAAATTCTGGGAATACCCTCATGGTAAACTAACATACCAGTAGCACAATGGAATATGCACCCTGCAAGATTAACATGGAACATGTCCTCATGGAGGTTTGGAAGATCATTTTCCTTTCTCAATGGTTGATTAGTAGGTTCCATGTTAATCTTCCAGGGTGTGCCCATTTTGAGTAGGAAATACATCTTCCGATGGTCAATTTTCCATTGCTATGTTAGTTTACCAGAGTGTAAATCCACCTGATTTTTGATGGATAGACGCATAGGCATATCCCAGAACCTGGTAATCACCAACCGACTTTTTTCTAAGGATCTGTAGACTGGAAGCCCTTGCCACTACCAAGCTCAGTTCCTTGATTCTATGTGACAAATATCAAAAAAAAAAACGTCACCAAACTATGCACTTCATCCCTGATAGAATCCAAGTGATCAGCTGCATGATGTGGGTCAGTGATAACTATGAGAACCCTACTCTCATGATAAACTTGACAATACATCCCCCATATGCAATAGGAAATACATCTTCATTCATGGTCCATGTTGCATTGCCTTGTTGGTTTAGTGGGGTGTGATCACTTGAGATGGTACTGATATGACTGATTCACTGATATAACTGTGTTACTGATATTAAGATACATACAAAACACAATGAAAAGGTGTACATAATCTACATACTGAGTTTATCCTGATCTATGTTCAAATTGCAAGCAGTTTCTCAAATTCCAAGCAGTTATCCAAGTCAGCCCTCAGCATCCCCAGATCTTACCCCAAGTCCATGAACCCCATCATTCTCACTTGCCTCCATGCTGATTTGCTGCCTGAAACAAAAAGGCAGTCTCCAAGTTTGCAACGTTTTTCAATAGGGAATTTCCGGAAAAAAGAAAGAAAAAAGACGCGTTCCCCTGCTGAAATTTCTTGAATATGTTCGAATCTTGCAACGTTGCTCCCAAAGCTTGAAGAAAAATCAGAGCTAGCAGCTAGTGACTAGTGGATGATTCAACATTTTCGAAGCCGACTTAGAGGACACAACAACAACAACAACAACAACAACAACAACAACAACAACAACAACAACAACAACAACACACAACACACAACAACAACAACAACAACAACAACAACAACAACAACAACAACAACAACAACAACAACAACAACAACCACCACGTTGGTCCCAGCAGGATCTTCCAAGAAGGTCATGAAATCATGTCCAAGGCTTTGCCGTCCTGCTGCAAAAAAAACTCAGCGATATAGAGTCCTTGGAAAAACAACCACCTAGCTTTTTGTAATTTGACTATAACCTCAATTGGCAAATTTCAGGTCAATCTTTTTGATTGTTTTTGTATAGTTTAGTAATTGGTATGTTCGTTGACACTCCTCCACCATCTTCAGAACGGCTGAGTTGCCCCCACTGCTGGTGGACACAGCAGCATCTGCCAATTCTGCCGCCTGCGCCAAGTTGTGAAATGACTTACGTTAGTTAAATGGGTGGAATGAAGGGATAGAAACCGAACGTCATGCCACTTTTAGGCCAGGGAATATCTTGACCACATCACAATGTTTGCTAACATTTCAGCGATAAAAAATATGACATATGAGTTTCTTTACAAGAAAAGGACAACATGAGGAAACAACCTATAAGTCGTGGCGGCTCTTCAATGTCTTTTTTTCTGATATACCTCCACCAAACATAAGAGTTTAATCAGCCATGACATATCAACGTATTTTGTAGATGCCTATGGTGTTCAACGCTTAAGACCATCTTCATCCTTATTTTGGCATGTCAACCATTTCAACAATCACACTGTTGATGCAAGAAATCCAGCACCAGTGGAGAGGTAGTTGGCCAGGTAGTTCATCCCATTATTTGCAGAGGTCCTTTTGTGTTACATTCCCATGGTGGTTTTGTAGGATTTCTGAACCATCACCTGTACTTACACCCTGGAAGACGAACATGGAACCTACAAATCACCCGTTTGGAAAGGAAAATGATCTTCCAAACCTCCATCATTATGGTCCATGTTAATCTTCCAGGGTGTAAACCTCACAACGAGGTTACCGTTTTGGGGAACATCCTCGGCCAGGCCATCCGATGCCCAGTTTGGCATGCCTCCAAAGTCGGCACGTTGTCGCTTATGCGCTGAAGCAAGGCCTTTCGGACCTGGCGTTGAGTTTGTAGGATCCATGGGACTTCTACATGTGGGTAAGTGTAGCTTAAATAAATCCATTAATAGGTTTACAAATGGGTTTACATGGGAGGTATGGATGTTTTTGTGGTAAATGTAGGTTGAATCATGAGTATATATATACCATGTAATATGAATCCTAGTCGTAGATAAAGTTATTTTTTCGTAGCAAATGTGTCTGGTTCAAACAGGACTTCAAAAATTTGTGTTTTGTTTTGTTTTGAAATGGTTCAAATGCAATTTAACCGACAACTTCGAAGTTTCAAGAAATACAACAACATCATTGTACTCCGTGCTCCCTTGTTTTTACAACTTACAACACCTGCATGCTGCGTAAGCAGTTCCTTGCAAGTTGATGGCTCGAAAAACCCATAGGAGGGGAGCTTCTTCAATAGGGCTACGCTTACACTTCCGAGAGGGTGAAATATCACCCCAGATAAATCCCTAAAGGTAAACCATCCTGGTTTAAAAATCAATGAAGTATACCCATTCATCATGGGTATATTTTGGGGGTATCCCTGGCCCACTACGAGTAACAGTGGAAAGTGAAGGTTTATAGGGGGCCCTTCATAAAAATGAACAGATTTTTGTTTCACTGTTAGTGGGTCGGGGATACCCCCAAGGTATATTCTATATAAACCCATATAAAATCTCAGTCCCATCATCTACCCGCACCTCTTCTGACATCAATGGCAAGTCCTCTCCAATAGCACCACACAAGGCACCCAACACAGGACGTGGCAAGGATACCTGGCGAAACCGTTAACATCCTCCCCAAGTTTCACGGAGTCATCGAGACTTTCAAACAAATGGGGAGCAATCAGTCTTCTTGAAGAAAACATCCATTTCCATCCATTTCCAGCACCTTTTGGTTTGTTCAACTTCAAGGCAAAATATCTAAAAATCTCATTATCTTAATTAAGCAACTTGTATAAATGATATAAAACAACAACCGAGACGGAAACAACCTTAACTTTTTAAGTGTATCATATTTTTTTTCACAACGTAAACTTCGCCGATCCGACTTCCTGGATTGGAACTAGTACAGAAAGTTTCCAGTGGGGTTTTACTGATCATTTTAATGTTGGTTTCTTGGAGGTGAAACAGGCATTGCAAGTCCCAAAGCTTTCTCAATATAGATGGTAAAACACTTCATAGATTCGTGTGTTGTTATAAACCATTAAAGAAAAGCACGTTTTCAGGTTGGAGTACCTTCCATCATGTTTGACTTGGTGCTGGATACCCATGGCGAATTTAGAAGCCAGGTTGGCATTCAATGAAAACCTTCCATGCAATATACGATGTATGTTTGATGGGTGATGCTATGATGTATGTGATGCGTATGATGTAGAAAATGCATATGATGTCGACATCATGTACATCATCTACGACATCTACCAGATATAGCATGATGTATGACACGTATATAAAAGAAAAAGTATGTATCATGTCTTTAGTACATATTCCTTGGGTATGGCCCCCTCTCAGAAACAGCGACCTTTTCATTGTTTCCATTTTTAGAAAATATTCCCATATCACGGCTGGTCAACCTACCCCCCCACCTACTTTTTTTCAGAAATAAAGGTGTTGTTTTTCTTTTTCCGGCCTTATTTAAGGGAAGCCAAATGGTTCAAATAACTGCCCTGTACTCACAAGGCCGGCCATTTGAGGGACGGTTAGGGGGGGTAGGTTGACCAGTCGCCATCCGCCATTTCCCGCCACCTCTGGAGGTGAAGTTGCAGAGATCTCCATGGGTTGGTTGAGATACAATGCCAATGGATGCCAACGCCACGGATTCTCCACCTGACTTGGCTGGTGCTGATAGCCTCCGGATCTGATTCGATTCTCCCTCCCCCTGAGGTTTGGAATGAATTTCATGGGAGGTTATCCTCCCGGGTTTTCACGGAAACAGCGAGTGTGTGAAAGCCCTTGAAGGTTTGGATGGTTGGAATAATGCGATCAGTTTCCTCTTGGGATTGGTCTATGTACTTTCAGGGGCAATCAGACTAGCTGTTGGTTTCAGGGAGTGTATATAGTTAGAAGATGACATTTCCTATCTAAAATTGGTCCCGTTTCACTTGGACATGTCAATTTTTCGGAGGGGTATATAATCCATTTGGATCATGGAGAATTTTGGAGGTGTTGTTATTATAAAACCTTCAACCCTTCCACACTGTAGGACCCTTTGGCTGTTTATATACATGATTTGGTCGCAGAATAAACAACAATCTTGAGAAACTGCTTGGCTTGTAATCCATGACATGCCCAAAATTCTGTTGTCCTTTTTTAACACCCTGGCCAAACGCCGCGCTTGTAAATCCATGTAAATCCTTCCTGATCCTATCTTCGGCCCCCAACAGGAATGCCACAAGCACGGCAAATGGCAAAGTAGGCCTTGGACCAAGGGGGTCAAATCCTTGAAATCATGAAGCCAGGAAGCAGAACCATGAAACAAACACTACTAGTAGTTGGTGGTTTTTTCCCACCCATCTGAAACATATGCGAACGTCAAAACGGATCACGAAACCGCAGGGTTCGGGTTGAACATTAAAAAATATCTGAGTTGCCACCACCTAGAACAACTCTAAACCTCTGGATTTAAAATGAAAAGGACGTTCCGATTCAACTTGATTCACAGGATTGTTTTCTTTTGGTTATAGAGAGGGTGTTCCTTTTTCTGGAATTTGTGAAAAGAGGGTTGTCAAGATATGTATATATAATATATATACTTATAAACATCATCATCATCATCATCTGAATGAATGTCCAAAATCTTTCACCAACTAAGGTACAAACCTGGAAATTGCCGCGCCTTTAGAATCCCTTCTTCAGACTTGCCATCTCGCGAGGAAATCTGTCATTTTATTAGGGTCCATCACTATGGCCATCATTCAAAATGGCACATATAAAGAGTCGAACATGTTGATGGATATCGGATGATGACTGATGATAGAGATATGATCTTATCTTGTGAAGGACGTCACCAAAAAAAGTCAACATGTGTAGGCTGTAACTATGTTCACATACATGTATGTGTACAAATTATGTTTCAGCACGGCACCCATCAGTCACCTAACAACAACACCATCCGAGAGAGAAACTTTCCAAGAAGCACCAGCTGCAGTAGCAAAGGCACTACGGACTTTGCTAGGTGCTAATGCCTACAAGTCGTAGACATAAACAGAAGTCGAGTTGGGGGCTGCTGGGTACCTCCAGAATATCACTCGGAAAATCCCACTCTTTTAAGGTCCAAAGTGACGCTTTTAAAATTCAGGATGCACAATTTCGTTTCCATCTCTTCTTTTTGCGAGTTGTTACGTCTTCTTTTCTTCAAAACACCTACAAAAATAGAAGAGGTAGATGAGTGAAACCCCCTGAGCTGGGTTGCACCAGCAGAATTCCTACATTTCCAAGTACTAAGATACTGCGACCTGGATTGCGATTTTGTGAAAAACCGTTTGCTAGTGGCAAGCGGTTTATATAAAATTCAGCCATCATAAACTTCTTGAAGTTGCACAAGTGGTTTACTTGCTCCAAAAAAATAAAGTTGATAGAAGAAATCCCAAACAACCACCTCGGATGTATAAACCTTGTAAATGGTGGGATACACTACCCATCAACAGGCCTAGGATTTCTTCCATCAACAGTATTTGGCTTGACTTCAAAATCCATCGGCGACTTATATAGCTAACTAAAAAGGGCGACTTAGTTTTCATCACTTGGGTGGGAAACCAATGACAATCTGAAACACGTCCCTTTGCGAAATGGAACGAATCATGGAACATCATCTCCAAACCATCCAAACTTTTGGGGCTTCTATGATGGTGTTTTTTTTAATGTTTATGTATACCCACCGGAAGTTTAACATAGCCCCTGAAAATGGATGGTTGGAAGACTACTTACCTTTTGGAAGGGTAGCTTTTCAGGGGCTATGTTAAACTTCGGGGGTGTAGTGGTGTGTATAGTGGGGTGTTGTGTATTGCCTGTCCCTTCCCATGGATATTTGTTGGCCATAGAGAAGCCAATTGCACCACGCAAAGTCGTGGTTTTTGTTGGTAAAAATTCGTGTGTGTGCTTTTTCACATAAAACGCAAGAAGCTCCACGCAAAATCTGGATGGTCTGTAGATAAACTCTACTTCATGTTCAGCTTCCTTGTTGATTGGGATGTTCTGAAGATGGGCTGTCCAAAAGTTTGAGATAATTTCCTCAGAAGCAAAACATAGAAGTTCCACTTGGAAATTGCCAATGATCTACAGCTGATCCTAACCAAGTACTTGGTACCCATCTGGTGCGAAAAGGAAGTTTCAAAAGGGTCACACTCCATTTCATTTGGGCTAAGTCAACAAATAGTTGCCCCAAGTAATGAAGAAAAAATCCCTACCCAAAATGACTCGCCTTACACCACCAGATGTTTCTACATGTTTCTACCCAAGTACTGTAACCCAAAATGTTTTACAGTCGGTGGGGCCTGAACAACAGGGTATCCATGTCATTGGAGCATCCAATCTCTCGGTATACTAAAGAATCGGAACCCTATGCGATTTTACGATTGTCTCGGCCACAAAATATCTGTCAATTAACCCAACACATGAGTGCTCAAAATGAGACAATAATTGTAATTACCAAAAATAAACTACAAAAAAGTGGGTGGTTGAACCAACCCAGTTGAAAAATATGCGAACGTCAAATTGGCTCATTCGCCCAGGTAGGGATGAAAAATCAAAACATATGAGTTGCCACCAACTAATGAAACCATTTCAAAGGGCTCCTTTCGTCCCAACGGCCCCAACTGCACCAACTGAATCACTTCCTCTCATCAGTTGACCCTGTGCCCTAAGGCCCTACAGGGTTTTTGAGCCTCCAAGATCTCTCGCAACAACTGTTCTGCCTTTCCTGGCATCCAGGCGTTCTTCGGAAGCACCTGGCAGAAACAGGGCTGCTGGGCTGAAGCATCTAGGTTGAAAATCCTGCAACTATGTATTTTCAATACAAGCCATAGTGGCTTATATAAGTTTTTGCTTGGCCCGAAACAACTGACAACCCGAGGTGTGTGGCAGATTCAAGATTTCAAGATTGGCCAACTTGACCTTCTTTACCTATGATACTTGGATGGTGTTTTACCTTTATTGAACATGCAAGTAGAACCTGATGATCATACTATTTTGTTACATCACTTCCTGAAATGGTATGATTATCCAAAGTAAAATTAAAAAAGTAATATATAGATCTATTACCCCCCACTGATAGGGTATGATTAAATCCTGAAATGGTATGATAAAATCTTGGTGTATTATTCATACCCCCAGCCCCAATGTTCATACCTCCCATCCACCTATCATCCACCAAAAATCTTAACCTCCTCCCATCCAGACTCCACCCATCCAAAACAGGCGAACTCCACCTCGACCAACTGTTGAAATTGCATCAAAAAGTCAACCTTACCAAGGTTCAGCTAAGGACAGATGTACCCGGGACCCTGAAACTAACAGCGAGTTTGCACCTGAAAATGGATGGTTGGAAGATGAATTTCCTTTTGAGAAACCACATTTGCAGGGGCAAGCTGTTAGTTTTAGGGAGGGTATCAGATTGCTGATACAAACTCACCATGCAAAGGGTGTTTTTTTTTGTGCCTTACATCCCTCATTGGAGGGTAACTGGTTTCAAAGAAGGCAATTTAAGGCATCCTTTTGCTAGATTTCAGGGAAACTATAGATATATTTATACTGCAAATTAGCCAAGAGGGAAATTGTGGGAGAAGTTCCCCAAATTCGGGACGTTTGGACAAAAGCCTTGTGTTTTGGGTAGCTTTGATGAAAACTGACCCTGGGAAACCCAGGGGTTGCTCGGTTACGCCCAGCAAAGTAGTCACAAGAATCACTGGCTTTGCTCATGTTCTAGGATTCTTCTGCCCAACTGGAACAAGAATCTTTTCCTATCTGAAACAAGATTCTTGTTGCAAAACATTATGAGTATATAATTGCTTTCGTGTTGGGGCTGTCTACTTTTGAAAGTCCCGAAGTCATACTTCACACCCTGGAATTGATCGAATCTGAAGCCAAAAACTCCACGACGCTACAAGATCAAATGTCCGTCCTACATATCCACAAACGAAATCTGGATATATAGCTTCCAACCGCACAGCACTAGAGTCAGTGATCAAATAGAACTGTATGGATTTCTTTCAAAAAAAAACAGTTTCAAAGTTTGTCTGTAGTGGACAGATTCTCCAAGACCGTCTTCACAAAACACAAAAGTACGTATGAATTCCACGCTGATTCATGATCCAAGGCCTTTTAGAAACTTCTTTAAATAAGATTCAAAAAAAAAAGACCCTCCAGGGAACTAAGATAATCTAGTTGGTGGTTTCAACCCCTTTGAAACATATTAGTCAAAATGGGTTCATCTTCCCCAAATAAGGGGTGAAAATGAAAAATATTGGAAACCACCACTCGGTAATTATCCCACCTTGGAAAAAAAAAAAGGAAAAAATTACAGTAACCAACTCCACAAGTGCGGCTTTGGGGCCCACTGGATTATATTTAGTTTTCATCAAGTGGTCCTGCAAGCTTCCTTCCGCTTCCGCAAAACGAGGAACGGAATCGCAACGATGGCACGATGGTTGAAATGATACAGCTATAGTTGGTGGTTGAACCAACCCCTTTGAGAAAGCATGCGCAAGTCAAATTGAATCATGAAACCCCAAGGTTCGGGGTGAAGATTCCAAAATATTTGAAACCCAGACAGAAATCCAATTGCGCCAACCCAACCATAGAACCCAAGTGCTCCTGCAAAATGGGCCGCTACGATCGTTATAAATGGCTGTGGCAGTGATAAGTTATACAAACCCCTATAATGGCCGAAAATTCATGGGTATATCAGGTATATCCCTGGGGTTAGAACTTCATTTATAACGATCGGCTCCGGGCCCACCCGAGTGCATCCCTGTGGGTTCCCCTGACTGCATCGGTCGCGGCACCATTTTTGGCGCGACGTAATACAGACTGAAGCTGAGGCCATAGAGATTTGCCAGCATCCAAACCTGCCCCCAAAAAAGGAAGGTCGACCCTGTTGATGGCTAAAACGTCACTAAAGTTAAATGAAACGGGTCACCATTTTGGGAATTTCTGTTTGGGAAAAAAAATAAACCAAAGAGATTAGTGCAGCAGAAAAGTTTGACGCGGGAAAATTTGTTTATATTACATTGGGGATCATTGGGGTATTACATTGAGGTGGCTTTATTTTGGCAGTCTGCTGGAAACATTTGAGCCTTGTTATTCGCTATTGCTGGTGAATATCCCATTTGTTGCAATGTTTTCGCGGCGCCTCACCTGGTACAAGACGTTGTCTCGTAGACCGTGCCGTACCAAATATTGCTCTGTCATTCGTGGGTAAAGACAGGCTTCAAAACATAAGAATCGACAAAACACTGCAAAGAGGAGTCATCGCAATACTAAATTTCTCTATCATAACATCATCCTATGACCATGATATTTTGAACACTTTTCACCTGCTTTTCCGTGGTCTGGAAAATGGGTCACTCTCCACAACGGCATGTTTAACATTGGCGAACCAGCCCCTTTTGAGACTTTGTTGCCAGGTTTCCTAGTAAGAGGATGATAGATGGAAACCTTACCATCCCCCTGTAAGTCGAAGACCGTCAAAATAAGAGTCCCCTGGAATTGTTGATTAAAAATCACTAAAAATAATAATTATAATAGTATTTTTCAGAAAAAAAAACATTGAATAAATCATATTAACTTACTTGATCATGGCATATGTATACCGAAAATTCAGAAAAGACCCTTCCTAGGTCCTATTCCTATGGTTTTTTACTTATTATGTATAAACTTCGAAGAATACGTCGCCACCCACCATTTAATTGCTTCATAAGGCCAACCTGCCAACCAGCCAACAACCCCCCAACCCAGCGACCTTCCCAGCAGTTGTTCTGCTCGCCGGCTGCGGCAAAGGCTAGGACCAAAGCCTAGCAGGTGTCCACTGGAAGGAGGTTGTGATGTTCTGGTCAGCCAAAAGGTGAGTGTTTCCGAAAATGGTGGGTGGTTTCCCCCCCCCAAATCATCCATTTAAACAATAGGGTTTTCCCTAAATTTTTATAAACCATCCATTTTGGGGTTTGTACCCGGATTTTTTTGGAAATACCCAGGTGGTTGACAACAGTTGGGGGGGGGCTTCCAACTAAAGTATTGGACATTTTTGCCACCGTGGCTTTCAAATCTTACAACTTACAATTGTAAAAAAAATATGAACAAGAACTTTACGTTTTTTTTGTCATTGGTAGGGAAGGGCGGGAGTTGGATAAATTGACGGATGAGTCAGAAACTCTGCGTATGTACAAGCATACATGTTATATACAAATATGTATAATATAGTGTGTGTTTTGGTAGGTTGACATGTAGCAAGTGTTTGACCTCAGCAATCTAATTAACAGGCGAAATCACATCGAGAAAAACGTGAAACAGACCAGGTTTATTCACTCAAGATGCATATCAAAAAAGTGTCATCAGATTGAACCAGCAGTGACAAAGCAAACAAAAAAAATGCTGGTTCACACACGAAAACATCCATCAAAGGATTCTTTGGTTTAACTTGTTGGGAATTTCACCTGTCTTAAAACGTTCATGAGCCCAAGAATCTGTACAGAAGATCTTGGGAAGCTTATTCGAAATTTCTGGGCATCAAGGGAAGCACTCTTTAAAAGATCCATCCAGTCACTGTCGGGGTTTTCAAAAACTCTTTGGGGGGGTTGTTGCTTGGCAATATGGGTGTTTCCGAAAATAGTGGTACCCCGAAATCATCCACTTTAATAGGGTTTTCCATTATAAACCATCCATTTTGGGGTACCTCTATTTTTGGAAACACCCAAATCTGTGTGAAAAAAAAAGTGACTTGGCGAACTTCTCGTTTCAAGGTTCCAGGTTGGTGGGGGAGTTGGTTGTCGAGGGTGGGTTCTTGATAATATCATGTATATATCTGACAGGGGTCATTACATTACCAACCCAAACTTCATGCACTATTTAAGGGAAATCCCTCAAAATTACCATACATTTGCTGCATTGTTTGATTCCCCCCCAAATGGGGTCCCATTTAATGATCCCTGTCTGGAAGCCTTGCCAAAAAAAAGACCGGCCCACAGAGGAGCGTGAAGGTGAATAGGTTTACTATGATTTTCATTGGGTTTCCTTCATCAAAATCTATGATTTTTATGATAACCATTTTGACCCATCAGAATTAATTGTAGACGCCATGGACCTTGGTTGATTACATTTAGACCCCCCCTCAAATTATTAAATTTATGAATTTAATTTATGATAACATTTGACCCATCAGAATTAGGGACATAGTGTTTTTTTTGTTGAGGGGGAGAGGGGGGTGGTATTCCATTCCTAAACTTTATATCTGAAAATGGAGAGGGAACAAATTGTTTTTAAAAGAATGTCCCAAAAACAAAATTGGCAAAAAAAAATATCCAGATCCCTTTCATGAAAATCGCAAAAAGTCTCCTCTCATCTAGTTGGTGGTTTCAACCAACCCAATTCAAAAAATGTGAGTCAAAAATGGGAATCTTCCCCAATTTTGCGGGGTGAAAATAACCAACTTATTTGAGTTGCCACCCACCCAATCACATGACGGTGACGGCCATCTCTTTTTTTTCGTTTCCATCCAGGTCACCGCAGCACTGGAAGGTACAATCTGTTCATCTGCCATAGCCTGATCGAGTCATGGAGTCAGGTGAAAGGCCTGCAGCCTGAAGGTTCACAAGTAGGGAGCCCCGGAAGGGTCGTAAAAAATGGAAGGAAACCGTTGAATGGTTAATTTCCCCTACTTGGAAAACCATAGGGAAGTACCATTTCTTTTTGGGGGTGGCAATCTGGGGATTGCTGGTGTTTTAGGGGTAAAGTTGATGGAAATGAAGAGGCACTTTTTTTTCCAGGTTTTTTTCAGTAAAGGGTATGTATAAGAGAAGGGGTACTAATGCGGCAGATTTGGCATGTCAGAATCCAACATAATGTTGAATCAGCTGATACCTCGGCAAAGGTTCAATCATGCATGAAACCCCCGGCTCTCACTAATTCTGCCCTCCAGAGCTGCAATTAAGGAAAATCAGCTTTTAAAGCAGCCTGCAATTCAGCAAAATCAGCATGAAATTGAGGATATCAGCTTGCAATCAGGAAAATCAGCTTGAACTTAAGGATTTCAAGAAAATCCGTTTGGAGATGACTTTTTCTAAATTATGGTTGGTTCAATATCTACAAAATCTATAGAAATCTTCTAGCTTTCCAAGCTCAACAAAAATCACTACTGAGAGGGCCACATTCAATGCAGCAGCACGGTTGGTTGAGGTAGCACACGCCAACCTGCGCGCAAAAAAACATGGTCTCAGATCTTTACTAGTTGGTGGTTCAACCCAATTGAAAAATATGAGTCAAAATGGGAATCTTCCCCAAATAGGGGTGAAAATGAAATATATTTTTTGAAACCACCACCTAGTTTACTTATTCCATCACCTCTTCAAAAAAACAACACCCTCCCATGACCTGATTGTTTTGAAAAAAAACGCTTGGTTGGCATTGGGTGGAATGAACCCACTTTGGCCTGCTTCGAAAAATGCAGAAATATTTGGGAAACCCCATTAACCCCGCCCTGAGGGGATTTCTACAAAACCACTATAAGTAGGATCTTGATAACCCCAGGCAAACCGATCGATTTTCGGCCATATTTATAATGGGGTTGTAGTTGTATATAATCACTCCACTTATAACTGGTTTGGGGGGGCCCCCTTGTTAGTGGTCATGATTTTTTCCCAACCCAAACTTCATGGCACTATTTTTCTAAGGGAAATGCCTCAAAATTCCCATACATTTGCTTGCTTTGATCACCCCCAAAGTGCACACGGCACTTCATGATCCCCCAAAGTTGGGATTAATGATCACTTGAAACAACCCTTAAAAAATTGGAGAAACCCAGGACATCACCAAGGGACAAGACAATAATACCTGTCAATTTTTAGGGTCCCCATATTCTCATGTAACTTTTGGTGATTATGGTGGAAACCTTGTTATATACTTCACCATTCGGACACCCTGAAAAGGCCCCTACCAGCTTCACCCTCCGGTTTTTCTTTTCCGCGGCACCCCATGTCTGCTTCACAACGAAGGATCCGCACCAAGCACTGTACCTGTACCAATGCGTGAACTTGGAGGATCATCCCACTTAGTAAGAGGTTAATAACCATGGTGATCGTAAGTTCCCCAACTGGGGTTGTGGGACCCCTTCAAAATGGCCGAACTTTATGGCTTATAAATGGGGGTTACTATCTACCATTTACTTACTAACTGGGATGATCCTCGAAGAATGCCTACTTTGTTCTCCTCACTTTTTGTTGGCTTGAATGTGTCAAAACCTGTCTAAAAACACTGCTGGAAATCGTGGAAAGGGTCTTGAAGTTATAAAAAAGAAAAACTTGATGTAAATACATGGGGTTTCCTGCCAAAGCACTGTAAGACTGTAAAAGTGAAGGTTAATAGGCTTCCCTTCATTACAAATCTATAGATCGGTTACCAGGGTTTTGGCAGGCTCCAATGTACATAAAAGGTGACATTGAAATTGGTCTTCCGATACGTCCCCCATTTTTTTCTATATAATGCCTTTCTTAGATTTGCTTTTTCGGTGGTTGGAACAAAAATTAAGCGTAGGTGGTATCCCCAACAGCAAGGAGGTTTGCATTTGTAAAGTAGACAGTAATTACCACCTTTTCTTTGCCCAAGCATTGTGGCAAAGTGCAAACGTATACTTGCAACGTACAAAAGTATACAATACTTTCAAGGTCCAAACGTGCACGTTCAAAGTACAAAAATGTACTTTCAACGTACAAAAGTATACGTTCAACGCACAAGAGTGCACTTTCAAAGTAGAAAAGTATACTTTCAAAGTACCAAAATATACTTTCAAAGTACAAGATTTTACTTTCAAAGTGCAAAGCCTTACTTTCAAAGTACAAAAGTACACTTTCAAAGTACAAAAGCATACTTTCAACGTCCAAAAAAATACTTGCAACGTACAAAACTATATTTTCAAAGTACAAGAGTATGCTTTCGAAATACAGAGTAAGTTTCGGAACCTTGGCCCGGAACCTTCTTAATACCTCCGGTTCCCGGAACCTGGTTCCCAGAACCCGTTCCGTCCAAACCTCCGGAACAGAACCTAACCCCTCGGAACCCATCGAACACCGAAACATTCGAAACCTCGGGCTCGCAACCTTCTGAACCCGGAACAATGCCTCGGGTCCGGAACCCAGTTTTTCCGGAACCGGTTCCCGGAACCCGGTTCCTTCCGGGAACCGCCCCAGCTCGCCCAGAACACACCGAAATCTATATTGTGCAAAGACCCCTTAGCATTCTGCTGTTGGGGAAAAATATAAAAAATCCTCCCCAAATGGTCGTGAAAAATGGTGATTTACCATTATTGAAAGTAAAGAGTCACCATTTTTGTTGGTTGGAAACTTTGTTTTTTGCCAAAAACTTGGAACAAAAATCGAACGGGACCCTCCCAAAAGAACGCTCACGAAGAAACCCTTGAGGGAAGCTGGGTTTCTTGGGGGTCTGCGCGTGGAATTGTAGTGTTCTTGAGGGTGGGTAACTGGGGAACCGTAAGGATTCCGTTTGGGAAGATTGGGAAACCTTAGGGAAGATTAGGGGAATCACCATTTTTAGAGGATCATCCCAGGACTTGTAAGTGGTTAATAACTATGGTTAGTAACTGTTAGTAAGCCCCCCAAGACCTGGGGTTGTGGGACCCCTTCCAAATGGCCTTTTTTATGGCTTATAAATGGGGGTGATCCTAACCACATACTAATTGGGATGATCCTCCAAGCATGGGGTTGATGAAGAGAGCAAAAAACCTCCAAATACCCTTGTGATTTCGAGTTATGAATGTTGTTTCATTTTTGTTTGCAAAAGTCAAGTCAAATCTTCAACAGAAAAACCAGTTGATGGTTGAACCAACCCATCAAAAAAAAAAATCGTCAAATTGGATCATTTCCAATTTGGATCAGGGTGATAATAAACAGTATTTGAAAATAATTGTCATGAAATATTTACTCCCTGGAAGTTTAAGAGCTCGACCCTAGAAATAAGCCATCCCAAATGGACTATGTGAAACTTCAGGGGTGCAGTTGGTAGTTGAACCCATTTTCTGTTGTTGTTGTTGTTGTTGTTGTTGTTGTTGTTGTTGTTGTTGTTGTTGTTGTTGTTGTTGTTGTTGTTGTTGTAAGACGTAAAATTCAAGATCCCATTTCCTATAATTCTTGCTTCTCCATATCACACACACACAAAAACAAACGGCTGGTTCACTTGAAAATACCGCCAGAAGGAAAAGGAGAAACAGAAACATATACAAACCATCACAAACCACCAATTTTTGGGTTTCATGTTTGTTTTCGGGTGTGCATGCAGTTGGTGGAGGAACCAATTGATTTGAAAAACACGCTTGTCTAAATGGAATCGTTTCCGCAAGTGTTGGGGGCAAAAATAAGAAATATATTTGAAACCGCCACTTAGATATGTCTGAAGAACAAGTGGAGGTATATAGTATGTATCCTTCAGGCAATGTCAGAATCAAGGTTGGAACAACAAGAAGTCTGAAAGAAGAGATGGTTAAATTTACTGAACTATGTTTTCACCTTGTTCCGATCTCCCACTGCAGCAAATTGATTTATCTTTTGAACCTTATTCTTAGGTTCCGAAAACAATTCGAGAAGTTTATCAAGTACAGATGTTGACCAACTGTGTATCTCCGTTTGTGTGTGGGAAAAGGGCGGTGATGATTGAACGGAAGTTGTCAACAAAAATTGTTTATTTTCCATGATAATGACGATGATGATTCTTTGGAAAAATAAAATACATTTGGGGATGTCAATGTGTGGCGGTGGGTTTCTCATAACGCTAGGTCATGAAACGGCGCTATGAAGAATCGAATGTCAACTTCATGTTATCACATTTACATCGTCTCCCTGGGCTGGACTTTCCCAACCATCAAAAATCGTGGTATGGTCGGTTATGGTCGGTGCAAGCACTTTTTGCCTCCCCAACAAACACGATTTCTTGGAAAGTTCATCACAAACATCAGCTCCTGGCTGGTCCCCCCAACCCACCACCAACCCGACGAATCAACCGCGCACTGCAGCACGTCGAATGGCCGTGGGCCTTGGCGTGATCCAAAGTGCGTTTTTTTCTCGAGATTCTGCGAGCAAAAAACAATCTTTGCACTTTGGTGTCTCGAAAAGGTGTAGTTGAATTCATGCCTTTTTTCCAAGATCGGCAGAATTGTTCTGACACAAAACTCCATACATATCAGAGCCTGCTTGCAATCGGGTGGGTCCATAAGAGGAACACATGTTGACAAATGGATTTGAGGAATTTCTACACGAGGTACAATTGCACACGTGTGTCTGTGCACACTAACAAAGCTTCAGTTTTTGCTCTTTTAGTGTGCCAAAACAACATGTTTGTAATCTACTGTGACTATGCATAGTATTTGCGCATTCTGCTTGTAGTGGGTTCCTTGAAAAAATGCCATGGTTTTGCCCCCTGATGAAACATCAAAGGTGCCCGGTTGCTATGGCATGTGAAGAGTGATCAAAATTGAAAATATGACTTGATCCGTTGAACAATATCGCAACTTTCCTAACATTTCGCGCACCTGTGTATTCTTGCTTCTAACTCTTTCTCTTCCTCTCTTCTACTCTTCTCTTGTACTCTTCTCTTCTACTCTTCTACTCTTCTCTTCTCTTCTCTGCTTTTCATCTCTCAATATCAATATCGTCTCAAGTTTGACTTCTAAACTTTCTACAATGATGATATTTACATCTATATCCAGCCTATCACATACGTTACTTATCGATTTCATAGGGAAGTCCCTTCCATCGGCCTATCATGGGGTCCCCTCCTGTCAGTTTAAGCATCCACGCTGCTTGGAAGACAAGCGTGGCCACACACCACAAGGACTACCGACCTGGCATCGACGAAGTTTGGCGAAACGATGGGACATCCTCCCTGAACTTTAATATACAATGCGGGGGCCCTACGGCTGAAGGATCATCCCACGACGTGGTTCAGTGGTTCATAACCATGATGATCGTGATCGTCCCCGAAGGATACGGTTGATCTAGTTACAAATGGCTTGGTTTACCCCCTAAACAAACAACTTACTAAGTGGGATGATCCTTCAAGTACCTGTTATAAGTGGAGTTCTTTCACCCTACTTATAGGGGCCCGATTTCAACCCCATTAAAATCGCTAGCTTAAAAGCCAACTTTGTCGTCGAAGGAGCCGGTAGCCCCAAGAGGGAAAGGATATCTTCCTTTTGCATCGAGCTTTTTATGTCAACATTTTCGGGGAAGTAGTAGAAAGGTTGGAATTGCTTCACGGGATTCTCAGCAAAAATCATGCATTTCTGATCGTGAAATTGATTGAAAGACGTGGGAAACTATACCTATGTTGGAATGAAAGACGTGCCAATGGATATGTTGCGGGACGTTGCTTCCGTTGATTCCCCACACTCCTGAAATGGACGTGGTTATTTTAAGGCCCTGCAAAAATTAGTCACCATCGTAAGTAAGTCCCCTAAGTAGGGTTGTTGCCTTCCGAATGGCCTGTGTGGCGTATAAATGGGGCTATTAATATTAACCACTTACGAACTCCAAGTAGGCTTTTGCAACACTGAATGCGTGATGAAATTCTTGAAAAATCATCTTTGTTGCAACGGCTCATGTTGAAGACCCATGTTGCAGATTGTTGGTCATCTAAGGTGTTTCTGAAACCGAGTGTTTCCTCTAAAAATGTCAGCTAAACACTAGATCTTTTAACACCCACGGCACCAGTGCATGACTGATCAACTCGCAGATCTGAGAAAATCCTTCAGCAACTTTACACTCCCTAAAACTAACATGTCAAAAAGGCTCTGAAAGTTGATGTAGTTGGGTTAGGGCTAGATGATTCATGTCCGTAACTTGGGGCCAATTTTTTTGGATTATTTTTCGGGAGAGTTTTGCTGCTAGTTTTCGGGGAGGGTGTTTTTTTTTGAAATTTGACCACCTTGCATCACCAAATCATTTCAAAAGGAATTCCGAAAAAGCAATGCAAGAACTGAAAGCATGCAAAGGTTTGGTAGCCTCAAAATCTATGATACATATACTAGTTGGTGGTTTTTCCCAAACCCAACGTCAAATTGGATCATGAAACTCCAAGGGGTGAAAATAACAAACTATTTGAAACCACCACCTAGCAAATGCACACACATGTGAGCCACGAAAAAAACCCATATTACTTTCCATTATACTGGTTGGTTAATAGGGAGCATTATAATGGTTTATTATAATCCCTATATAATTGGGTAGTATAATCCCCTATGTAAACTAAACAACCAGGGTTTTTTTCATTGCTCACATGTATCTTTTCAATATAACTTGCTGAAACAATGAAACACCACCTACCGCCACGAAAAGCTCCACTTTAAATCACCTCCAAGAACGGCTGCAACTGCTCACCAGTCAGGGTTGCTTTTGCAGCACCCGCGCCTCCGCCTGCGCTGTCATCATGATTGGTATTCTATCTCGGAATGCACGAACCAGTCAGTTAACAAATCAACATGATATATATGAAACAATGGTCATATCATCATCATCATCATCATCATCATCATCATCATCATCATCATCATCATCATCATCATCATCATCATCATCATCATCATCATCATCATCATCATGTTGCAAGGCTTCTTCAATGAATTGAATAGCAGAACCCCCTTGCTACACCCACCTTCTACCTACCAACAAGACTCTCACCAAAATTTGTATCCATGATCATCCAATCAACATCAACCACGTATGGCTGAAAATTCCCAACTGCAACTGAACTACTTCTCAAATGGTATCTGGCCAAATGGAATAATATTTCACCAACCTAGATTTTCCTGAAAAAGAAGGGGAATTCCCTCCAAAAAAGCTGCCTTGTGAGGGGCCCAGGTCCTGTATTTGACCTGTATTGGTATCTTCCCAGCTTGAAATCGACATCTTAACCACTTCCAGAACCACATCTCCATCCAACTGCCGCCAAAAAAAAACACTTTTTTGCATTCCCCACAACGTGCCGGTGGATTTTCGGGCCGCACGGGCCAACAAAGTTTGCACCTCTCGGACAGCTCTTCAGCGTATCGGAACCCCACGGGATCTGTTGAGATTGTCGAATCTCTGACGCGAAGTCTGGTCGTTCCGTTAAAACCAACCGATGGGATGACAGCATAGGCGACCAACCTGTGTGGGTTACCTTTTTTGGCTGAAAAAATGTGAACAATTTTGAAGAATGTGAGTATACAAGCTCATGCATATTAAATATTTGAGGTATATCATATATATATATATACTGTATACATGGGAAAGTGAAGTTTTAATAAATAGTTTACAAGA
Source organism: Breviolum minutum Mf 1.05b.01 (assembly GCA_000507305.1). Lineage (NCBI taxonomy): Eukaryota > Dinophyceae > Suessiales > Symbiodiniaceae > Breviolum > Breviolum minutum. The sequence goes on along the minus strand of DF240521.1, from coordinate 93,984 downwards.
TACGTATGATATAAGAGAAATCGGGAAATCATATAAACATTGTATTGTGGTTCTTGTTCCACAAGAAATTTTAACTTGCAGGCTGTGAAACACCAACAGAATCGACACCATGGCAGGTGGTATATGGAAGAAACCCAAGGAAATTTTACAAAGAAAACAGAAGAGGTGATCTCTGCAGAACTATCTTAGCTGAGTACTTCCAAATCCAGAGCAGCTTTTAAAAAATTCTATGGCACCTGGATAAAAAAAAACCTTCGAAAAACTCCACTTGAAATACACGGTACGTGGTGAAAGTAGATGCCGCAACTGCCACTCCCAAAAGGCGGTTTAGTTAGTAAGGGGCCATGATCAACCACTATACCTGGGAGTGGCGATCGCCATCGATCCTTTCCAGGTGGTATTTTTTGTGTCAGGTGAGGTTGGTATTCCCAAGCTAAACATGTCGCACCATGTATATTGATGTATATTGTATCATTGAAGTCATACTTTGTTCACGTGAATTTTACATCTATACATATGATGTAGCTTAGGCTTAGCCCAAATCACTTACAACAATCTAAGTATCACAATATCACGATTAGCTATCAAAAAGACAACCATTACGGCTGCAAGTAGAAACGTTTATTTGAGCCCAAATCACCTATTATTTTCAGACCAAATTCCAAATGATATGAGAAATCTGCTTGGAACGACCTTCCGCTTCGGTCCGAAGTCATCCGCTGTACAAATTTCTGTCAGGATCCACGTGACCTCAGGATTTGAGGTTATTGTTGGTGGTTGAGGGTTGCATCCATTTGACCGGGGTCTTTATATTAACCAACCCAAACAATGCACTAAAAAAACGGGAAATCCTCAAAGCTACTCTAGAAAAATGTATTGTTTGATGCCCCAAAATTCAACTTCAACACAAATCTAGTATCTAGTAGCAATCTTGACCCTATTCCTTTAGGGCTGAAATTTTCGGAAAAAAATTAAAAAAACATGACCTGATTGTGACCTTCGGGACCCACTTCCATGATATTCAGCTTGGACCGCCCATCAGTCCATCAGTTGGTTGGACCTCCCCGATGGGGTACACGGACTCCAAGGGATCACTGAGGGGTGGTGGCTACTAGCCATTAGTCCGTTGCAGAGTTTTTCCATATGTACCGGTAGACTTAAATGTTTAGGGACACTCTGAACAACAAACCACCCAAGAAACAACGAAGTGTTGGGTGGAAAAAAATGATGAAACGGACGGAAAATTCAAAGCAATAAAGATTCTAGCTAGATTTGATCGTAGTTCACCAGCCAACGGATTAGTCTGAAAGAAGGTAGTTCCTAGATCAACTAAAGTGAAGCATGTTCAGCAAAGTTCGGGGCCCCTCTACTTTTGAGAGGGCACCAAAAATATTCCATTACCCTCCAGTAAACAAACATAGCTAACTGGAAAAATGGACTCCACTTGAAGATGTATATATTTCCTATTGAAAATGGTGATATTCCACATTGCTATGTTAGTTGACCTGAGTGTAAAATCTATGAATTTCACCAAACTAAAACATGAAAAATTTCAGTGGTAACTATGCGCCAGAAGCTCGGTCGCACGTTGGCGGGTTTTAACAGCAAGTAAGTGAGTGAGCGTGGAACAAAAACCCTTATGTAATATTCATACTCATTGGTTCATGAATGGGGATCATTGATTTCATATGAATCTATGAAATAATCCCCCAACAAATTTACTGGGTAGTATCATTCCTGGGCAATTTTTTCGATACCTCCGGAAGCTGAATTTAAGGGGTAGTTGTGGGGAAGATTCCCTTAGCACTTCACCACCATTGGGAGGGGGAATTTCTAACCGGCGGCTTGGTCATCCCCCAACTGCAAGTTGAGATACCCGGAGGCCGACGCGTCTTCGGAGACTTCTTCCAAGAACCTTGAAAACTGCGGGCGCTTGGATGTTACACTCCCTGAAACTAACAGTTCGCACCTCCAAAGAGGCCATCCCAAAAAGGATCCAAAGGGAAACCAATATTCCAAGCATCCATTTTCAGGTGCTATGTTAGTTTCAGGGAAGGTATGCTATGAAAAAATAAAAAGCATTGGCGTTCAAAAAAAATGCGAGGCTCAACTTCAAAAACAATCTGGGGTCACAAATCTATGTACACATGGGAAAACTGACAATAAAAAGCCAACCATTTGAAGATGTATCTCCTATTAAAACTTTGGTGATTTTCGAGCCAGCCATGTTAATTTTAGGGGGGGGTTAATTTATGAGAGTTCGTTTTCGTAGAGACCGGAGATAGATGTTTTGAGAGTCACCAGATCCAAGCCAACCTCGCCAACCTCGCCTTGCTTTCACCAACATATCGACAAGGACCTTACCTTGGAGTATTCAACAGGGGATGGCCAGGATGACACGGAAAAATCTCGGTGAAATTCGGGGTTTGGGACCCTCCTAGATGGTGAATTTGTATGGTGGCTGAGGGGTGCCCCCAACTAGCTGGCAACAGTTGAGGCTACAACAGCAATCAAGAAAGGGTTTTCAATGAATAAAAGATGTATCTGGATGTATCTGGATCATCTACAAGTAATTCAAGGCTATGTTGGATTCAGTTTCCCATTACATCCAACCACCACTTTTAACACCAAAAAAACGTGAGGGTCAGCGGTTCGGTCGTCATTTCCCCAACCTAAGGTGGTTAAAATGTCTGGAATAAAAATTCGAGACTTGACTTTGTTTCAACGCCCAATTTAAATATTCTCCCATGCTACTGTTGATGGTTCAGAAATCCTGCACCTCCTGAGATAGACAACACCCTCAAAAAAAGTGTTAGATTCTCCATATCAACTGGTGATCACCGGATTTCTGAACCATCAACCATAGAATCCAGGTTTTTTTCTCACATGCCCCCCAGGCAGGCTCAACTTAGTCAAGCGATAAGTTCGAGCAAAGAAGCGGGGGCTCTACACATATTAGCAATATAACTGTAAGTTGTAATTTTGTGTGTAGATAATTGTTATGACACCTCCCTGAAACTAACACAACCCCTTAAAATCAATGGTTGGAAGATGAGTTTCCTTTTGGGGCCCGGCTTCTTTACAGTAGACCTCTATCACCCATTTCTCTTGTTCCTACTGTTGATGGTGAAAAGAAATCCGGCTATATAACCAGTTGAGGTTGGTAGTTTATACCATGATTCACAAAGTTTTTTGCATCCCTAAGGATCCGTTTGTACGTCCTTTTTGGAAGTGAATTCCCCTACAATCGTAACCCGCAATCCTATTCGATCCGGGAGGGATTGGGCAGATTCTTAGGGCATCCCAAATGGTTTTCGCCGGATTGCTGAACCATCAACAGTAGTTCCAATACCATCCGAAGGTACAGCTGAGAAAGGGTTGATAGCAATTCTCGGCACTAGGTGCTTCGGGATCCTCGGTGGAAGATGTTGAACAAACCTCTGAGGATTTAGGGATGAAAAATGGTTTCCTATCTATATATATATATATTTACAGTATCAGTATATATATTTATATATACATGTTTACAGTATATATCTGCAATATACATACTCCCCAAGATGCTTCTGTTTATATGGCTACAGCTACATGGAACCCATCTGTGAATTCTGGAAGTTGTGGTGGTGGTTGGGAAGATGAATTTCCCTCCATAGCTGTTTACTAATGGCTGGGACCTGAAAATTCAGGGCCCATCCGTTTGAAGAGAAGTTGCCATGAATCTGAATATGGGTGTTTCCAAAAATAGAGGTACCCCAAAATGGATGGCTTTTAATGGAAAACCCTATTAACATGGATGATTTGGGGGTACCACTATTTTCGGAAACACCCATATATAGCATGGCCTGGAAAATGCCCCATCCCGGCTAACTGAAATCTCCGTTTTCCAACAGCTTATTTTCCGGTTCCTCCCCTGTGAAATCTTTTGAGGGTTACACAATTACAATAGTTACAGTTACACTCCCTAAAACTAACAGTTCGCCCCTGAAAATAGGCCTTTTGCCCCGAAAGGAAACGATCCGTATTCCAACCATTCCTTTTCAGGTGCAAACTCGCTGTCAGTTTCAGGGAGGGTACCAGTTGGTTGAGGGACCTGTCTGGCCACCCGTCCAAACTGTCCAAGACACTTGGCCTTTGAACTCTTCTGCTCGGTCCTGGCGGACCGGGTTGAGTTGGCTGTGTGACATGACGCCTGAAGAAATGATCGAAAAGGAACAAATTCTGTGAAACAATCTAAGGTATGTTCTTCCAGAGATCGTTTGATTATTGTGTGCTGTGCTGTGTCTGTAAAGCCTGCAAAAGAGTCCAAATTATCAAAAGAGCCTCTGAAAAGTTCTATCTAAATACTATAGATTTCTTATTTTGCTTGCCCTTGAGCTTGGTTCCGAATTTATAATTTGGCTTTTTTCACCATTACAAGGTATCTCTCATTATCTCGCCTCTGCAACAGTCGTTGTGGTCGTTCCCTTCCCGTCGGGTTGTTGTCCTCATCGTAAAAGACCAAATGTGCCGCCTCGCGGCTCAAGTTGGCCTGGCCAGTTCTTGGATGTGCCAGGAAGTCAGTAAATGCTTTGTAAATGGATGATAAACCCAATATTATACCCCATTTACAAGTAGGTTACACCCCGGAAGATTAACATGGAACCTGACAATACCCCCATTTGTGAAGGAAAATCATCTTCCAAACTATCATTTTCAGGTTCTATGTTAGTCTTCCGGGGTGTATAACCCATTTACTAATCATTTACTAACTTCCTGGGACATCCAAGTTGCAGAGCAACTTGGAAACAAACCCTGACATACAAAAATTCATTACCACAATATGCTCCATGTATGGTATATTTACCTATATGAATGGTTGATTTCTATGGTAAATGTTGGTAAATATACCAGTCCCATGGATCCTATGGGTTATACTGATTGGTTTATGACGGGATCCTTATTTCATGGCTTATGAAATAAACCCCATATCACTGGGTAGTATTTTATCCCATACAACCAAAATAACCAGGGTTTGGGGTTTTTTGATCCAGTAGCATGAGATACTCCAACAGAAGTGATATAGTTTGGAGTGTGACCCCCCTCCCAGTAGAAGTGACCAAAATTAAACTGTTGATGGAAGAAATAGATGATCTGGGATGTAAAAAACGCAAAGAATTGAATATTTACTACCAAGCGGCTGCGAGCTCTCAGAATTCTCACTATCAACCATCAACAATCAACACCCTCATCTTTCACCAAGCTACTAGCTCACACCCCCAACCAACCTCCAACACATACAAAAATCCACCAAACTTTCTACCCCCGCAGGGAACTAACATATCCCACCTTGGGAAAGGGAAAATAATCTTCAAAAGTGTCTTGGGATGGGATATCTTTGTTCCCAGGAGGATATACTTTCACCTCGCCTGAATCCAAGTAAAAATGCAACTTCGATCAATGAGGCGATCTGCTACAGGATTTTGATTGTTGATGTCCTGGGAAGTCCATTTTGAGCGTTTTTTGAGCGGAGGTGGGTTGGGAGAAGTCATAAGTCCTTCAGTCTGACTTTGACTTCTTGGGAGAAGAATAGCCTTTTACAGTGGTCATTTCATTACAAACAACGCATGTTGAAGGGCAAGTCCACAAATAATTACCATGTATATGGTTGCATTGTTTCATTCCTCCAATATCGGTAATTAATGACCCCCTGTTTTAGGAAAACTACCCTAGTTTGGTGGCTTTTCTGTAGGTGATTTTGTTGTTTTGTTGGCAAAATGGGCATGGTTGAAAAAAAAAAACGAATCTCTTTGGTGATTTTTCCAGTCTCATTTCATTCGCTATACACATACAGTTTGTGCATATATGAAACAAACAGTTGGTCACTGATTGAATGCCATCTGGGGTATCTAGTTTCCTACTTTCCTATGAAAATATGGCATTTTTTGTTCTGTTCCTCAGCTTTTCCGGCCCTCATTTAAAAAAAAAAAATGAAACACCAAGACTCCAACAAAAAAAATGAGTGTTTTTTTGTTGCGTGGTGTTTTTCCCTTAGGAATCCCAAAAAAATCAACGTTCACATCAACAAGGTGGACACGGAACGGGGGCCACCAGAGTCATTTCCACCAGGCTTGAGAAACCCATGACGGATCCATGGGAGGATTTGTAGATTTACCTACGTGAAAACCATAAATCTAGCTGCCAAATCTAATGAAATATACCCTATATGGATGGTATGAGGATTTTTAAGATGTTTTCTGGGCTGAGCTTTTGGGTTCCTTTTGGTGCCACTATGAGTCCTTAAAAAAAAGGCCATCCAAAGAAGGATGTACATATTTACCTTAACAAAAATGTTTATATATATATATATATACGTATAATACTAGTTGGTGGTTTCAACCCATCTGAAAAATATTAGTCAAGTTGGATCATTTCCCCAAGTAGGGGTGAAAAAAAAATCTTTGAAACCACTACCGAGATACAACCTGATCTCCCAGTTCCCTACAATTATTCGGAACCGAGCTCCCAGTTGCCAATATATCAGGTAACCAGACCCCTATTTGTATATATGTTCCATATTATGTACAACATGTTTATATGTCTCCCCATTTTTTTCAAGAAGCGTTGCGTTCTTCCGTTTTTTTTTTCGGATTATTGCAGGTAAGAGTCGGCCAAGAGCGTTTGCAACCATTCCTCAGGGTGAACGGGGCAGGTGCTAGCTGAATGCGCTCCTCGTGGTGTTCAACATCAAAAAAAAGGTTGAAAAAAAAGCCGATGGCTTTCTTCAGCACATCTTCTTTTGGAAAGAGGTGATCGATTGATATATAATAAAACATTTTGAAAACAATTGGCAGCTTAAGGATCGGGGAAATGTTCCAAAAATGGCCAAACCAAGCTGGTTTTGAACAATATTCTCGTCAATGGCTTCGGAATCTTCCCCAATATTCATAAGGTTTACCGGGGGAAAATTTTCTCCGGGTGGATTCATCATCACAAGCGTTACCAAAAGATTGAAAAAAAAAACAGGATCACGATTTATCGCCTATCTCAGCTTGAAAAAGGGATGTGATGCACGTGCAGCAAAGTTAAAATATCAACAACTCTTGTGGATGAAGCATTGATCTGCATCTGATTTCCTGAAAATCCACTGTTCAAAATCCAGATTAGTATAGCAAGCCAGTTGCCAAGTAAAAAAAAGTAACGCACAACAAAACAACGAGACATGTGTACACTGGTTTTTTGTCTACGGTTTTTGAAGCGCAATGTTTGATATCATCATCAGATTCCCGAAATTCAGATGTTTTCTCATGAGCAGAAAATACAAACACGGATTCTCTCCAAACACCGCTGCCACATTCATGGGCTTTTTGGCTTTCACACAACATCAGTTTGACAGATTTGCGCCTTCCACAGAAAGCTGAAAAAACACCACTCGGTTGGGGAAAAAGTAAGGATGTTCATGTTCATCCCAAGCTGCTTGGTGGTGTCAACCCCTTTGAAAAATATTAGTCAAATTGGGTCATCTTCCCAGGTAGGGGGTAAAGATAAAAAATATGCGAAACCACCACCTAGAAGTGTATTTTTGTCTTGGATGTTCCATCCCAAAAACTAAAACATGTGACTTGGTGGAGTGTTGTTTCTTTTCGAAGATTGCTGCATGTATATAAATCACCATCGCTTTAATCCCCTGTAGCTGTTTTGAACCAAAAAAAACGTAGCAAGCCCTATTTTACCCTGTGCCAAAAAAAAATCACCATGTTCATCCCAAGTTGCTCTCACGGACATCTCTTGCGTCAAGGCTTTTATGATCGACGTTTTCGTCATCTTTATCCTCAGATTGTTTGGCCGTTCAACTGTCAGGGAACTGCGTGGCGCATTTTTGAAAAAGCTATGCAGCTAAGGGCACATGAATCTCATGAAATTTTCATAAATGACGCATGCCTTCGCATCCCCAAACCATTGAAAAATTATGTTTTTTTTCCAAGCCCCAAGAATATGGTAGTTATTTTTGCTTTAAAAAAGGAAGGAAACTTTGTAGGTAACCCAATTAGGTGCAAACGGCATGTTTCAGAATCCAGCTGTTGCTTGATGAGAATGTTTCGGGGTGGAGGTCTAGAACCCTCGCGGGGAGGTCTAGAACCCAATTTTTCAAGATATGCGAACGTCAAAATGGGTTCATCTTCCCAAATTTTGTGGTGAAGATTCAAAAAAAAAAATCGAAACTGAAACTGCAACCACCAGCTAGTAATTATACCAGTTTTTTCCAATCACCATGTGATGCCTGACGGCCTGATGTTCTCATCTAAGAAAATCTCCTGTTTGAAGCAGTATCCCTTATGTTCCAATTGATAAATAATAGGTATTGACATCACAAGCCGTGCCGTGCCGGTGTCCCAGAGTATATAATCATCAAGTCTCTTCTTCAGCTCCTTCCTCACCTCGATTTGAAGAACCGGTAAAAGATGAATCAGGAAAGACTCACAAGAAACTTTGGTCGACCTGGAATATCCCCATGTTCAGTAGGAGATACATCTTCAAGTTGGGTCTATATATTTTCCATTGCTATGTTACTTTACCAGAGGGTATCTCTAAAGCTGAATTCTGCGGTATTTTTCAATACCCAAATGGCTTTTGTGTCTCTGAAAAAAGTCGAGTTCCTAAGAAATCCGTTGGCTTCCTAAGTGAAATGGATGTTTTTGGAACCCTGACACACATCCAAATGTTTGAAACCACCATCGAAGTGATGAAATCTTTTAATAGCGTGGTTCCTCCGGTCAATGAGTCAAGCAAAACAAAATCGGTCCATGTCTTCTATGAAAATGTGGGTGTTTTCCTAGAAAACTGGATCAAGTAGAAGTGGTACCATTGTCCCGTGATTCAATACGCCTTCTTTCTCATTGACCGGATTTTTCCTTGTCGTCAAACGTCAAAGATTGTTGTGCGATGTTTTTTTTTTCAATGAACCAACGGGGACAATCCACTCAGCTTGTTCAACAAGGGGTCCCACGGGTGGGTCTTAAGGTATTGTTGATGGAAGAGATCCTGCACCACCTGGGATGTATAAAACCCTATGAATAGTGGGATATCTGCTACGTCAACTGGTAAGCCGGATTTCTGAACAGTATTTTAAGAAACCGGTATGTAGCTGAGTAGCTGCAATTCCTCCCTCACCTTCCCCCATCCACCAAAACACCAAAAATCAGAACCTAAACTTGGAACCTTATAGACCTGGTAAAAAGAAACCCAAGAAAACAATCTAGTATGAAAAATTCAAAGAATTCATCAACCTGCAATTTTCGGTATATAATTTTGAAGAAAATTACCAGGTGTCTACTTGGTACAGTCTCCTAACTGACCAGGTACATTCCCCAGGTGTATTTTTTCCAACAGGATGCCCAGACTGAAAAAAAACCTCTTGGGAATCTTTGGTATCAACAGTACCTGATGGTTGGGATCCTGTTGGATATATTCAATAACCGGAATTTCATCAACCTGTTGGTAGATCCTGCTGGTGTCATGAAAATTTATCTACCGGCCAGAAGTTTGAGGAGATTCTGTGGGGCTTTGGTGTTTTTTTCTTTTGGCCGAGGTGGTCACGCGTGTCTCCCATGTACAGTAACCAGAAATTCAGAGTTCCCACAATTTTGTGGGGGTGTTTTCTTGTTACACCCCTGAAATTTAGCAGGAAAAGCCCCCGAAAAATGACGCCGCACCTCATGCAAAAAGCGATCACCTTGGGCTGCTTTCATTCCATCTAAGCCGAACTCTTCTCCGATGTAATCTACATAGCCACTGAACAAATGCCTCGACGGCTGGACAACGCTGCCGACAATCTGAAGCCTAAGCACCATCCAGAAAGGTTTGCCCTGAAAAGCATTTCGCGGACTTTCCAAGGGGGTGATTTTCTGGTTGGTGGTTTCAACCCATTTGAAAAATATTAGTCAAATTGGAAATCTTCCCCAAATAGGGGTGAACATAAAAAATATTTGAAACGACCAGCTAGTTTTGTTCAGATCATCCATGAAAACTCATGAAAAACCGATGTGCTTGGGCAGTTTCGTTTTTCGGTAAAACCAATACTGCCAAAACCCCCCAAAAAAACGAACGGGCTGGTGCACCTGAAAAATGGAGACCCGCCCCTCTTTGAAAAAGGATAAAATCATATCAAATCATCTTCCATCCACCGCCATTTTGAGGTTCAAAAAGGTTTGCCCCCTGAAAACTAACCCATGGTTTGCCATAATCACCTGAAACAACCCTGAAAAATAGGAGGCAACCCTACATCACCAAGGGACAATACCTGTCAATCTCTAGGGTTGATTTTCCCATGTAACAAGGTTCTTATGGTGGACCCAGTAACATATTTCCTGAAAATTGATGATTGGGTTCGATGAATTGTTCCTTTTAAAAATGGTCTCCTTTCTAGGGACATGTTTAGCTCATTTTCGGGGGGGAGGGCACGGCTCTACAGGGAGGATCATCCCATTTCGTATATAAGAGGTTAATAACCATGGTGATCGCAAGTCCCCCTAAAGATCGGGTTATGGGACCCCTTCCAAATGGCCGAACTTCCTGACTAGGATGATCCTCCCAGTAAGAGTGGCTCAAGATCCCAATGATTAACTGCTAGCCATCGTCAAAAAGACCTCAACCTTGATCACTGGTCATGACGTCGTAACTCATCATCCACATCTCCCATCTACAGAGATCCAAGCTTCGGTCGTTGCTGCCGTGGGTAAACTTTCGTATGATCCAAATCACACTTCTCACCGTGATGCTGTGTGATGAAACGATTCACTGCCGCTTCTTTCCTCCAAAGATTTGATGTTTTGTTGTGTTTTGGTGGCTGGTGGTTTTTTTCCCCACTTTTTTGGGGGGTTTGGACGACAGAAAACAGCACTGTGCTTTGCTGTGAAACGTTTGTTTTTTTTTTGGGGGGGGGGGGGGAGCATATTTGTGACGGGTGGGGGTTGGGGCTGCATAGTGGTGCAAAAGAATCACAATCCGAGTCTGAAGACCCAGAAACTGCCTATAGAAACTGATTAGTGACCCAAAAAGACCACAAACCCTATATGCAATTAATTATATATACATATATGTAAATCTCTTCAGTTTCCGCAATACACTTCAGTAAATTCTTCATGCGTGTTTTTAACCCTACAAGTTTTTTCACTTGTGTTGATCTCTGCCACTTTCAAGCCAATTTTCAACAAGAAACGTCTCGGAGCACTCCCAAAATGTTGGGTCAACACAACATTACCTGCCATGAATCAAGTCAAAACTCAGCCAAGTTTCAATCTCAGAAGCGAATATTTCAGCTGTTCATCGAAGGACTCGTTCCTGGAAGCAAAAGCGATTTGAGCCACGAAAAAAACCCTTGTTACTTTCCATTATACTGGTTGGTTAATAGGGATCCTTATAGTGGGAGATTATAATCCCTATATAACTGGGTAGTATACAACCCAACCAACCAAGGTTTTTTTCATTGCTCATTTGTGCTTTGGGTGTCTGTTTTTTTCGTGACCGAATGATTTGGAGGGGAAAAACCCTGGAAAAATCCACCCGGATTTTTGTTTTTTTGTTGTTTTGGTTTCTCCCAAAAAAAATATTGCAAAAAGAAACTCAACCTTTTCTTCCAGCATGCCTCCAATGGATCTTGAAAAAACCCTGGGTTGCTTAATGGCATCCATTTGGCACCTTTTGGAGGGTCCAGGTTTCTTTCCATACTGTTTTCTATACACCAAGTGTTTATCCTCATTAAACTTCACCCCCCACCTTTGGTCGAAAGCAATCAAACAAGCCGAATCGATCAAGTTATTCCACCAAAACTTTAACATGGAACTCTGAACATATGATGATTTCTCCCAGAAAAAAACATATCCTTTTTCCAACTAGCCTTATTTTTTCCCAGTACCATCTTGAATGTATGTCAATTCATTTCAGAACAAAGATTAAACATACCTTTTCTTTAACAGAGCAGATCGCTCAGGCAGAAAAAGAAAAATGCAAATCCTAAAAACCGTCAGTTTTCACGGGGAGATTTGGATCGACCATGGAAAAAAATTGTATCAAAACTCCGTGTGGATGAAAGATCTGCCAAAACCATGATTGCATTAAGCATGCATAGATTTTTCCCAAAGGGGAGGCATCTAGAAAGGATGACACAAAATCCAAGGGGATTTTTGCACGCTTCATGGAGGCGAATTTCAAACATAGCGTTTTCAACTAATATGAATACCATCATTCTGTGTTAGAAATGAAAGGTGCCAGAGTGAAGACCAATTTTCAAAGGGTGAAAAATCCGTAAAAAAAAAAGAAATCCTGAAACACGTTCTCATCGTGGCCAGTGGCCAGTGGAAACCTCCAAGGTATAAACTCCACAATGAGTTCACTTTCTGAAGTGAAAATTTTTGAAGGTAGTTCAGTAGTTCACTAGTTGGTGGTTTCAACCCGTTTGAAAAATATTAGTCAAAATGGGAAAGCTTCCCCAAATAAGGGTGAAAATAAAAATATTTGAAACCACCACCTAGTTCATGTCTTTTTTTAGAGGATGTAATATGCAATCAAATCATTGTGTATAATATTGCTTGTATGTATCATATCTCCTATGTATCACCCCAAAAAATAACTTACCAAGGGAGTATTATCCTATGTATATCCATATGTATTCCCCCCAAAAAAGGACCGACCGAATCTATGGGAAATGCATCCACTATAACCTCCCCCCTGAACCCAGGTTCACTCCTGGCCACACCAAATCAGATGAGCATGAAATACTGGTTGTTTAATAGTATCCTTATACCTTCTGGTAAACCAAGATAGCTGGCTGGAATATCCCCATGATTCAATATGAAATCGTCAAAGAGATTTTTTTCCATGCCTATGTTGGTTTACCAGAGGGTAATGGGTATGTTACAATCCCCATATAACTCATATAACTGGTAGTTGTTCATTCCCCATAAACCAAAAATAACCAGTTGCCCTTTGATAAGAAATCAAGAGCCAAGGCGCTGTGCCGTCAGATCCCCGAAGATGCGTAAGATCTCGCGGGCCTGAACCTCACCAGATCTTGCTGGAAAGAAAAAAACTCTAAGCCTGCCGTTTCATCACTTGAAACAGCCCTTTAAAAATTGGAGAAACCCAGGACATCACCAAAAAAAAACATACCGGTCAATCTTTAGGGTTAGATGGTTCGATTTTCTCATGTAACGGTTGGTGCTTATGGTGGACCCCAACATTCATGGGATTCTTAAGGGTGTCCAACGAGGGGGGGGAATCCCTAATCTTCCGGATGGTTTTCTATCATTCCGGAAGGCTCCCCAAGGTTCCCTAAGAAATTTCCAGTTACTAACCCATTCCCCTTGGACCCCTTAGGAAGGCTATAACAACAAACAATACACACAAAATACTGGTGAATTTTTATGCCCACCCACCCACCCTCACCAAAAGACACCTTCCCTCAGAAATGAGGCCGAAAAAACAAAAAACATGACTTGGTCTGGGTTATGAATCTCACGAATAATGCCTGTAAGTGTTTGGCGGACATCTACTGCGTATAGATTCCCATTAGAAAAAAATATCTGTAAGGTACCGATCAAAGGCAGGTATGAAAATTGAAACACCGCGAGGTAAGCTATATGTTGGGTCCTTCCAACCCTCCGTTCGCCTGTTGACAATCTTCACAGGCATGTGCCAATGTGGTGATGATTCCCACTCGCTTGAGATTCCTTGCTGGAGGTCGTGGTCAGTAGAAGGTTTTAGGGACGGAAGGGACATAACAGGAATTATAAGAAATGTGGATGTTTAGGAGTTTCATAAATATCATGAACAAGAACTCTGTTCATAATTACAACAAAGATGATTATGATTCTATTTATTCATAATCTACAACCCTAAAAACAAGACCTTTGGGGTTGTTTTTTTGGCCCTGACTTCTTGAGTGATCGCACTTCGAGCCCCTCGTTGTATACCAAATGAATTTAAGAATCATATGATATACGGTATACCCTATTTCAGGTCCAATGTACATATCTGGTTGGTGGTTTCAACCCCTTTGAAAAATATTAGTCAAATTGGGAATCTTCCCCAGGTAGGGGTGAAAATAAAAAATCTTTGAAACCACCAACCAGATATGTTATAGAGTCATACATATATATATATATATATATGAGAGAGAGAGAGAGATTGTGAGAATATTAATGTACCCATGTATACCCGTCATATGTGTAAGACAGTAACTTTTAAGGTGGGGAAGTGATTAGTATATAGAGGGGTGGTAAATAAAGTGAGCTTACTCCCTGAAGTGATTAATAAAGGGGGAAGTAAATAAAGTGGTCCACATTTTTGGGGGGCCATTTGTATGTTTTTATCCCTTTTGAAACCTCAAATGTTGATCAATTTCTATTCCAAAAGCTGCATGATCCTGCCATTGATCCACTTTCAAGTACTGATCCATTTCATCTCCGGAACATGACATGAGATAGGGGATGCCATGAAATGAGGTGAAATGAGATGAAATGAAAGGAAAAGGAAAAAGAAAGCAAGAGCAGCAAGCAGCCAGCAGCCAGCAGCCAGCCAGCCAGCAATACATTTACCAATACAAAATCCAGTCCATAGTGCCCAATACATTTACCAATAAAGAATTAATCGCGCATAAAGATTCTCTTCATAATCAATTGAAAAAAGTTTAATCACTTCACTCAATTGCTTGGGGGAAAGTGGCGGTGTTATTAATCACTTCCCCACATTGTATAATTCACTTGAAGAAAAAGATTTGATTCTTAACATAATATTTGATTAGATCTTGGGACGATGAGATCAGCAAACTCGTTCACGTTTAAAAGCAGGTGAAAGAAACAGACACTGAAGAGCACTCCAACTACCCCTGGGTCAATGGCCCACTTTTCCAGACATCCAAAATTGTGCCTGCAACCGTCAGCTATCAAAATCCATCAGAGGAAAAATGCCTACGACAGACGTGCTCCTAGGAGCGTGCTCCTAGGTTGTTGCAGTAATTGTCAGGGACCGTTTTGGGACTAACTCTCCACTAACTTCGGGCGTCAGAAGCGTCGAAGTCGAAGGTCTTTTTTTTGCGTTGAAAAAGTCGGGGAAAACCCGCCCACACAAAAAAACATACCAAAGATGCCAGGCGTCTTAGCATCCAACTTGGCCATTTCAGACATGATGAAACGAAACGCTGGAATCACCTCCGGTCCGCGGTCCGACAAGGACGCGCCACTCATGGGGATACACTTCCCTGATCCTAAAAGCCCAGGTATTTACCCTGAAGTGAAGTACTGGAAATTAGATAAGAAGTGGACAAAACGATTTATATCTCTCCCAAGCTATTTGATGTAAAGATGAAATATTCCGAAAAGAAAAAATATCTTCCGTTTCAGAATCCGGGAATAAAAACAACCATTCCGAACGCTTTCATCGTTTAAATCCCCAAAAAAGCGAAGGAAAATTCCAGGAACCAAAAATCCTCCGAAAAAACCCTTGGATTTCACCGTCTTTGGAGTCGGTGGTGAAATCGTTTTAAGCCCAGCCTCTTGGTTTGTCGGGACGTTGGCATCGCCGAAAGTCCACAGTCCTTCAAAATGGAGCAGGGCCCCTGCTGGTTGTAAATGGAGTAGAACAAAAAACTCTATAAGTGGTGGGATATCATCGGGTTGGTTGTAACAGCAGTTACCCTTTTTCTTTTAAGAAGGCCATTTATAGGGGCCCCCATATTTTCCTCCATTCATAACTACTCCGAAGCCCACTTTGTTGAGGTGAACTGCAAGAATGTCATCTTTCCGTCAAAGAAGAGCCATGATTTATAATAGCAAATCTACCCCCAAGACGCTGAAAAAAAAATGGCTTAGTTATGGTAGAAAGCTGACATCGTAGAGGTGTTTTTTGCATCTACAATTGGGATCTCATAAGTCGTTGGAGTTGGATGTGTCATCTTGTCACGGTGGAGTGGCAAGTCACAGGCATCCTGGGAAGGATGCCTCAAACATCACGGATCACCGCGAATTTCATGAGTTTGAAACTTTAACGCAGCTTATGTATGGATCTTAGGTCAGCTCATGGCTGGGAAAAACCATGGAATTTTCCATGTTTCGCATCAATTTGATACACACATGCTGCATCTAGGTGGTTGGTATATACCTGGTTGGTATGTCATTATGCCATCCCTTTGAGTTGGTATAGAAGTCCATGATATACATGGCAAAATCAACACCAAAACCCCCCCCCCAACTTAGTCAGTTCTCTAGTCACTATCAGGCACTGGTAGTACCAAGCACCAAGTTTCGGATTTTTTTTGGAATGCCAGCTTGGGGCAGAGCCGTTGAAAAAATATCTCTAGTTATTTGAAGGTAATCTATCCAATGATGTTGGCACAAGATCTGCAAAGTCAATCCATTTTGTTTCTGGGGGAAAACTAAGTGAGCTATTTCCCGGAGAATGTCTGACTTCCAAATTGCCAAATAAACCTACACACTACAACTTACGAATGATTAGTTGACTTTTCTGTTGCTCTGTTGATTTACCGAATGGTGTCTAAAAAAAGAATATTCGAAGACGTCAGAAAAATGACCCAATTTTTGTCTTCCGACATGCTATTGTTCCCCCGTCCCAAAAATGGGTGCATTCACCATTTCCCATCCCATCTCCGTGCGCGTGATGTTTGCCGTCCTTGTTGAAAGCAAGCACATAACATTTCAGTCACCATCCTTGGGCGTGAAAGAACCGCAAAGAGCTTGGTCATCAGGCTATAGCAGGATGTCTTTTTCAAGAGTCTTGTTGGTAAACCCTTAAGAACAAAGTGTGTTTACCCGCAACATTGAAGACAACACACATGACAAGATAGCCTTTCCTTGGCAAAATCCATTCCAAATCGTGACTCCAAAACAAACCGTGGACCCGAAAAACGAGGCAAAGTGAAACTATGTGGGGGGGAGGGGGGATAGTTTCAATTTATCTCGGCAATTTCTTGTAATTCCTTATCCATCCGGAATTCTTGAAGGCCAAGAAACAATTTCCCATTAACTATTATCATCCCATCTGGGGTGGTTTGTTCTTTTGAAAAGCTATACCACCAAAAAATAACATGGAACCCCACCAAAAAAATATATAAGTGGTATATAAGTGGTATATACTGCCAATTGGGTGATTATATATATATATATATACATCACCTACCACCTATAAAGGGAACCAGAAACTGCTATTGATCCAATTCCAAGTAGACATCTTAGCAGGTACCAGCTATTCACCATTGGGAAATCGCAGTGTCAAGTTGCCTTTCGCAACGCTGTCCACGCATCTTGGCAGCTTGGGGATACGAAGCCAAGACGATCCTTAGAAGCGCATCGGTCATCGGTCTCGAAGGATCCGAACGAAAGAGAACTCCCCAAGTGTCGATGAATCATGCACCCCTGAAGATTAACATGACACATAATTCCCTGGAGGTTTGGAAGATCCATTTTCCCTTTCTTTTCATGGGTGATTTGTAGGTTTCATCCAGGGTGTATGGCAAAAAAGGTATTTTTTTGAAACACAAAAACACCTTCAAAAAATCCAAATAAACCTCGTTTGTAGCCAGTGGCTACTTGTGTAAATTCAAATAGAACTTTTACCACAAAAAAACGGGTGAAGAAAAAAAATAACACCAAAAACTAAGGCAAATCAAATATCAATCCAAGCCATAAGCCCAGGGAAAATGGTAGGGGCCCCTGTGAGATGGAGGGCCCTTAGGCTGTTTAACCCCCCTTTGTTTGGGGCCGTTTTTGAAAGGTGTATATGGGCTATATGGGATTGATATAAGGTGTATATGGGATTGATTATTAAAGGGCCCCCCATCCCAATCTTTTCCCTATGAGTATCGGAGTTGCGCGACTTCATAAGGGAAAAATTATTCATTTGGAAGTTGTGGAATTTGGTGGAGGTCGTTTTCACCCCCCCCCCCCACGGGCCCCAGGTTTTTTCAGTCACAAAAATGAAGGGTTTAGCTAGCTAGTTGGTGGTTGAACCAACCCAGTTGAAAAATATGAATTAGTCAATTTGGATCATTTCACCAGGGGTTAAAATAAAAAATGCTTGAAACCACCCTAGTAAGAAATGCACCCAGGTAAATAGGTGAAAAACTACCTAGGTAGGGGTTTAAATTAAAAACTGCACCTAGCTAGTTGAGATTCCCGAGCTTTGAAAAAAAGTAAGGTTCATCATCCTGAAAAGGTGACGATTGATCACTGCATCCTGGGGCCTATGGGGGGGGGGTAGTTCTAACATATTAGCAAAACGTGCGGATACCCTCTGGTAAACTGACATGGCAATAGAAAATGGACCCAACTTGAAGATGTATTTCCTATTGGAAAATGATGCTTTTTCATTACCATGGTAGGAAAACCCGAGCGCCATTGCGAAAGACACGAATACTTCGATGGTGAAAAGCTTGAAGGTTTACTTCTTTTCCCAAGAAAAAAATGTTTTCACAACGATATCCTATATACCTAAGTACTGTGGGGTAAACCACTGACCAGCTAACCACCAAGCAAAACTGTTGATTGACGCAAAACGCCCAAAGAAAAAATAGTCACTGATTTATTTACGCAAAGTACAATCTCTTCCCCGCAAGCTGAACATGCACATTCAGGAGTTTTCCCCTACCGAATCCCTCCCTCCCCCCCTGCGTTCGTGGGAGAAGAAAAAAACATCCCCTTCTTCCCTCTCTTTTTTGGTAAAATTGGCGTTCCATGTTCCATGGTTTTTCCATCTCAAAAAAAGGGCTCCTACTAGACATCCAACCAGTCATGCCTCCCGAGGTTCGCTGCTTTTTCAAGTGTGTTTTTTGGGGTCCAAATACCGAGCCTCAAGAGGCGGTTTGGATGTCTAGGGTCTGATGGTATCCTCCAAGGCACTTTTTGACATCCTTCTCCCTGACATTTGATGGACTCCAAGTACTTTCAGCACACCATCCTCCTTTTAGACCTTCAAAAGATCGAGCGCCAAATTTCCTTGGCTTTTTTTTAACGGAAGGTCAAGGAAGTTCCAACATCGACAAAATGCGCGTGTGTGCCGTTTTTTTGTTGGAAAACGCACCAGTTTTTGAGAGAGGTTGTATGGATTCCAAAAAAGGTAGGTAGGTTAAAGAAATGGAACCATGTAAAAATATGTATCCTGTAAAGGTATATTGACATGTGTACTATATATGATTCATGTTACTTCTATACCTGATACCCTAAACATACATTTCAAATGGATGATTCCAAATCGTTGTGAATGAAAAAAATGATGTTTCACCATGTCCATCCATTAAAAAATGGTTCTTTGGGGTGCCAGCGATACCCTCCCTGAAACTAACGGCAAAAGCACCTAAAAATGGATGGTTGGAAGACGATCCGGCTTCCTTTTTCGGATGGCACAACCTGATAGGTGCGAACTGTTAGTTCACGGTCATGCATGTTATACGTGTTTTACATAGTTTTCTCATCATTTGATATTGCATGTATACATGCTTGTCCCCCTTTGGCCCTACAAAATCTAGGGCCTGGGGGGGCCGCTGACTATATACCTGGAACCCATTCATGACCCTTGTTTTGATTGTTTTATGTTGGCCACCTTTTGGAGGGCAAAGAATCCCAAGAGGACAAACAGGTTCCAGGCCATGTATCTAGTGGAACCGGTGGGGTGCAGAATAAACCCCAAAGGTCCATCTAACATATATATATATATATATTCCCAAAGGATCCATGGGACTGCTATATTCACTTACATAAACGGTGGATTTGGATGGTATCCATGTAGGTAAATATACCAGTCCCATGGATGCTATGGGATGCTACGGGCTAAATCCGTGGCTTCATCTGAAGAACCACCTGGTGGACGACTGGATGACCGTTCCATTTGCACTAGTTTAGTTGATAGGGATCCTGAATGGATATTATAAATCCGCATAAGTTTATGTACATACATATACATACAATATTATGATTATGATTGTACATGTGAAGGAACAATATAATCATATATACATGATTTGTATGTCTATATTCTTTATATATGTGTGTTTTTTCCACCTGTTCTTTTAAACCAGAAACTTCCAAAAAAAAACCCAACGCGTCTAAGTCTCAAGCGTTTGGCCATGACCTCGACACTAAACTCATGCGTTGCATCGCCGTCCGACGGCTCGGCTCCCGGCTCCGACGGCTTCGGCTCGGGTGGAGGATGCGACTCTTCTGGAGGCGAAATAGGCGAAATCGGGGAAGCGCGAGAAGGCTCCTGGACACCATGGTGGTTTGCTTGCTCAAAGTCAACTGATGGTTACATTTGATGGTTAAGTACTTGATGGTCAGTTACTTGATGGTTAAGTACTTGATGGTTACTTCATGAGTGCTTTGATGTTGAATCTAACGGTTACTTCATGCTTAGCCTGGGTGTGTTTTTGATGTTCTTTTTCGATTTCTAGGTCGCCAAAAAATACCTTTTGTTTCTCGTCGTTTGGAAAAGCACACGACAACTTCACCAATTATTCGATCTTACAAGGACATGATTCCGGCTAAAACCACACTGGGATACTTATAGAACCCCCCTTGTTTCTTAACGTTGGAAATCGAGAAGGAATTATTGTGTAACCAAAATCCACCAAAGTCCACGCACATCAACAGAAGTTCGCGACTTGTTTCTACTTCAAGAGACAATGATATTTGTATGCGTCCCCCAAAGTTTAGCACTTCCCCCCTGAAAAATGGTGCAACTGGAGGGCGATCCGGCTTTGTTTGGGGGGGGCCCAACCTCTCAGGGCAAAAACTGTGGGTTTTTAACCCTAAGATTTGGTCACTGTG
Organism: Breviolum minutum Mf 1.05b.01; assembly: GCA_000507305.1. Taxonomy (NCBI): domain Eukaryota; class Dinophyceae; order Suessiales; family Symbiodiniaceae; genus Breviolum; species Breviolum minutum. Next base: position 73,177 of record DF240521.1, on the reverse strand, counting down.
AGTCAAAAAATCTTGATTCCAGCTTCCTATCAAATCACCATGACGTTTTGTACGTCAAAAATCAATGAATTTCTCTGATGTTTCACCAATTGTCTTAGAAAAAACATTGAAAAAAATCCAGGTTTTCTACAAAAAAAAACTCCACCCGAAAAAATTCCATCCCAAAAAGGTGGACGTTTCCCCCTGAGCCCATCCGAAGAGTTTCCCACCTCCCGCCGTGCGCGCTTGGAGTTCCCCGGCACCACCTCTGGCGCCGAGGCCTCCGCCTCGGGGCTGCGCCGGCGGCGTGGAGCTGCAACGGGTGGAGCTGGAATCGCCTGACGGGGACGGAACGGAAGGCCGGCAAAAATTGGAAGATGAGAAACATCCTGGAAGGTTGGTGACAGCCATTTTGTCAATGGATATTAGTCTCTTCAGCATGGAAACGAATACCCTCCCTGAAACTAACATACAGGTAGCACCTGAAAAAATAGGGTGAAACCGAAAAGGAAACGAGAAAGTATTCCAACTACATCCATTTTCAGGTGCAAATTTGCTGTTAGTTTCAGGGAGGGTGGTTCACCTTCGTTTCTCTGGAGGTCGGTGCCTCGGTGGTAACCTTTGTAAAACCTCCTTCAAAGGTGAAGTTCCACAATCATAGTGATCCTGTATCCATCAAAAATTGAATGGGACCTTACCAACGGACCCCTAAGGCAGTTACTAGAACTATTAGATACTCAGGTATTTTTGGGGTGCGGCCAGTTGAGGTTGGTAGTTGAAATCCCATCATTTACAGGGTTTTATAGTTTTATACATCCCAGGTGGTGGTTTGGGATTTCTTGCATCAACAGTACGGATATGTTCATGATGACATGCAGCCATGCAACTACGCATCTAGATGCAGTAGTCTAGTTGCACTTCGAAATCCATTGAGAAGGATTTCAAACACCTCACGTAGATATCCGTACATACATTAATACATGTGTAAAGTGCATGTAATAGATAGATTATACAAATCTAAATACATGCACTATTCTGCACATGTACTTAATCACCTCCAAGTGACAGGTGGGTCCATGAGAAGGGCATCCAGTGCAGCTTCCAAATTGCCGTGCCTTTCCATGGCGCCTGCAGAAAAAAAAACACTCAAGATTACCCTCCCGGAAACTAACAGCAAAAGCATCTGAAAATTGGTGATTGGAAGACATTGGAAGATGATCCTTTCCTTTTGGGTTTCGGACCATTTTCAGGGGCGAACTGTTCGTTTTTGGGAGGGTAATCACCACCAGCATATTGTAACCAGCTTTCTGTCATCAAGAAATGTTGCAACTTCTCACAAAGGTCTCCTAATGGCTGTTCAACTCCATTCAAGGAAAGCTCGACTAAAAACAACCATGGACCCACAACAAGAGAGACACCTGTTAAAGAACAAATCTGGTTTCTTCCAAAAATGGTGAAAATTCCAGTTGAACATTTATTTTACAAACAAAAAATCCATGTTTTAAAAAATCCAATCACTAGGTGGTAGTTGCAACCCATTTTTTCATATTCTATTAGTCAAACTGGATGATGTTCCCAGGGATTGAGGTGAACATTGAAAAAATAAAAAACATTTGCAACTTGAAACCTCCCAATATGTCACCAAAGTTTCACCAAACAGGTGAAACCTGTTTTTCACCACAGGAAACCACCCAGAAGTTTTCTACAGAAACCTGTGGCTCTGGACTCATCGAAGCCCATGGACATTAAGTAAAGAACGTCCTGAGAGCGGATACAACCCTGGAATCACCAAGAATTTCAGGTACCTAAAGTGGAGGGTTTCCTGAACCTTATAGCCGGCTATTTTGGGGGTTGGTTGGTTGGTTGGGGAAACTTCCCTTACATAAGCCGTATCCATGCAGCTTATATAGCTGAGGATTCCTCCCATTTTAGCTAGCTGAAATGTTTGGTGATGAAAAATCAACGGAGGTGGATGGAAGATTGAAGATGATTTTCCCTTGTAAATAGATGATCTTTTGGTGAACCAGCCGTTAATTTGCAGCAGTGTATGTGGTTACCTACGATGGCATCCCTTTGTATTGGGATCATATCTGCAGATGTAAGTGTGTGTGTGTGTGTTTACATATATACGAACATATATATATATATATTCTTAGGAATATTCTTAGGAATTTATGTCTGGTTTATTGGTACCCCTTAAGTGGGATCACATATCATTGGGATCCAAAAACCAAACCAGTATAACCCAAAGCAGTTCTTAAAATGCACCATCAGGAAAAGCGCACCGAGTTTTGTTTCAACTTGTTTGATCCTAGCAGTCGTCTTCTTTTGAAAAAGTTCTTTCTATGTGTTTCCCAAGGAACATGCTGATAGAACCGACTTTAAAAATGGGGGAATGTGCATGGACAATAGTAAACAAAAAGTAACATAGTATGTATCTGTATTTTTTCAATTCTAAAAAGCTACAGTGCAATGAGGAAACAGGCCAACAAGATGTCACATGAGCAGTGGTCAAAAACCCATGTGAAATTCCACTATACTGATTGGACTTCTTACTTTAGAAGGCGTCCTTTGAAGGCTTGTTGCAATCCCCAAATATAGTCATCAAATTGGGAGTATAACCTCCTTTAAATCACATCCTTCAACGACAAGGATGAAACGATCACATATCTGACATACTGTTGATGGAAGAAATCCTGCACCACCTGAGATGTATAAAACCCTATAAATAATGGGTTGTCAACTACCAACCTCAACTGGCTAGCCGGATTTTTACCATCAGCAGTATCTCTAACATGTCTCACATATACACCCGCGAAAACTAACATGGATACCCAAAATGATGGTTTGGAAAAGCTGGTTCTTTTTAAGTATGGCCATGTTTGGTATCGATGGTAAATTTTTTGGGGGGGGGAAATCTCCTCATCTTCCACCAAGCATCATCTCTTGCAGATGCAGGTCGAGCCGCGGTCCCTCGCGTACTGCCAGGCACACTCTCGGCTTCAGGTTCGACAGGAGGTGGATTGGAGACCAGCATTTCCTGAAGCGGGGGTTTCCCCCTTAAAAAGTAAAAATATGCCCTGAAAACTACCGGTTTTTTGCACCATCCCAGGTGTTTTTTTTTCTTTTTTCCCGGGATTTCGAACGAAACCAACAGTAGTAACACCGTAGCCAGTCTTAAGTTGATGACCTTTAAAAATAAAAAGAAGTACCCAAAAGATGTGGAAAAAATGCTACCCTCCCCAAACGAACATAGCCCCTAAAAATGGATGTTTCCAATAGGAAGCTCCTTTTCCATGATTATGCGAGGAAGGGTAGAGATCCGGATTGAGGAAGTCCACATGCTTGGAAGATGACGTCCATATCTTCCATGAACTCGGGACGACCAGAAAATGCCGGTCCCAAGCATGTTCCCATCTCATCTCATCAAAAAAAAAGGTTGCGTTGGTTTCACTGTCCATTTGAAACAACAACAAAAGCTGCAACAACAAAAATGCGGTTCGCGAACTGGGACAGTGAAATCACTGTCAAAAACACCCTGTTTCGGTGTTTCAATTAACCTTTTGGTCGCCTAGAAAGGAAACCTCTCAGTTCGTGTCATTCCTGTGCCAAAACTGTCACCTTATTCCCATTGAAGGTTCATGGACGGTGCAGTTGACCCTGAGAACTCAGTGGGTTAGAATCCACTACCGGACCCTCAAAGGGCGGCTAGGATCTGTAGTACCACATCAACTGGATTTTTTGTCAAGGTAGCATATGGTTGGGCCACTTCAAGGAAACACAACCACATGAACTTTTCAGAAGTGCACATTTTTTGGAAATTATGATCTACCTAATTGTTTTTATCAAACATTTTACTTCCGGAAAGTCCTGGATTCGGATGAACCAACCCTTCCGAATAGAACAACGGACGGGTGTTCTTTGAAAACAAATAATCGGTCCAAACTGCCGAAAGAGAGCTTGAGGGTTTATTTATCAACCATCCACCCACCACCACAACAATGACTCGGCCGACTCCCGTCAGGTTTCGGCCGCCGACTCCAGGTTGTTATGACCTCGGGGTGGCTTTCGGAAGGGTGTGAAGTTGTGGAATGAAATAACCATACCGAATCTGTAGGAGTGAGGAACGGAACCCCCTGTTTGTTTCAAGTCAGGTCTTGGGTGTTTTTAAACTGCACTTAGAGGTTTATCGGATACTTAGGTTCAAGTGGATAGTAACCAGGGTTTTTTCACCCCTATTTTGTGGGTGTTTATGTTACAAACCTACATATAACCGGTTACTAAGTATTCTGAACCTCTAAGTGGGTGTTTATGGACTCTTGTCAAGTTTCCCAACCTTTGTCTGACGTCTGCGAATGCCGAAAAGTCTGAAAATGTTCACTTTTCATGGACTTCTGTAGGTTTGGTTCAGGCAGACCAAAACACAAGTGAGAAGTGCAGGAAGTAAGAAATACCGGCCCAATGACCAAAGTCACAGGCCAAAGACAGTCACGTGGTTGTTTGATCTTATGTACCTGGTAGCCTCTTCGTCTGCAAATCAATGTTTGGAATTCTTAAAAAGGGTGGCCGGTTGGACGACGAAATTTCACGGGAGCGAAGTATCATCCCAATAAGTGGCGGAAATGATCATGAAAGAGGAAAGACAGTATATGTATACACCTGGAACCCTAAACAACCATTCTTTGATGGATGTTTGGTGAAACAACCAGTCTTGATGTAAAGATTTGGAATCATCCAACTGAACCAATTAACGGATGTTTCAGTTTCCAGGCATGTATGATATGTGCGGGTAGGAATACCCTTCAAAACTGCAGTATCCTCTACATGTAACAAGTATTTTCCGGCCCACAGTCCTTCGGCCGAGGCGAGCTGAAAATTCCCCATGGCTCAAAACACGGAGGTTACACAAGTTGAATTTGAATCACCGGATCCTTTATAAATTTCAGCCATATTGGGTGGCCCTAAGGTTTGTCATGTACAACACATGTACAACACTCGGCCAATCCCAAATACTCGGGGTTTTCGAGGGTTAGGTCGGAATTTGGCATGACGTCGGGTGACGTCGCTATGATTTGCGCAGATATTACGTATAAACATGTGTATAATTACCATATCATTTCAAACAGTATAGTTTATAGTTTTGCTTGCTATACAATACGTCTGCTGTTGTATGTTCTATCTATCTTTCTATCTTATTCAATTTGCTTATAGTTTAAAGCAAAAGTCTATAATTATATGAAGCATGACACTACATGGTTTAGACTTGTTTATATATATATATTATATATATACAATATATATATAATATATATATATATACAT
>DF240521.1:44686-67715 GCA_000507305.1 Breviolum minutum Mf 1.05b.01 | reverse complement strand
CGGCTAAAGCGAGACTTCACCCGGATGGGCAAAATGTGAAAAACGTTTAAACACACCCAACAACAAAGAGAAGGAAATCAGAAAAAAAAACCATTTGTATGATTTCCTTGGATGTTTTGCAGGGCATTTTTTTTTTGAAATATCGGGTTTATAAGATGATACCCCCCTTGAATGTACCCAACAGGATGTTGCAAAAGGGCATGAAATATAGGAAATATCGGGTTTATTTGAGATGATAATCCAGCAAATGTTCTTAAAAAACAAGGAGTTCTGAACAAACAATTTTTGTTGGCTCTAAAGTTAATGGTGTGAACCCATTTCTAACATCCAGGAATCCCTGGATTAACGGGGTGATTCACCACAAATGATAGCCAAAACAACCATTCACCGGTGTTACTACCAATGAACCATTCACCTGCATTTTTGTGTGATATTTTTTCGGCCAACTCCAATTCCAATAAAAATGTCCCTGGTTTGTATCGCTTTGACGGGGTCCCTTCTCGTCCCCGAGCCGGCCTGGACTTCAATTAAAAATCGTCCCCCTCTACAACCGGGCATTTTGAGCCACAGCGGTCGCAGCCGGGCATTTTTGGTCGCAAAAGTTCAGATCCTGGCAATTCTGCGAGTTTGTGCCCTTTTTGGGGATGGTGAGTGAAAACGTGACCTTTCTTTTAAAGGTTCAAGGGGTGACCTTGAAGGAATCGGGGATCAAGTTGGGTCACGGATTGAAGGCAACCTGGATGACATCTTTGGGGAATCAACATTCAAGTGACAATTCCTCAGCCAACAAAATCTTTGGCACCAAATTCGGCCGGTGTTTCGTTTGGGGCGGCACCTGGTGCATCCAATGGTGCACTGCACACTTGCACCTGAAAGAAAAAATGTACCAAAAAATGCAAATGATGAAGTTTTACCTATGTTTTATCCAAAAAAGGAGGCGTTTAATGAAAGCCTTTCAAATTCTCAAATTTAGCCGACAAAAAAAGGGATCACCTAAGCTGGACAAAATCCATCTATAAATGGATTTGCACAAGTTGAACGAAAATTGTTGTGCACTCACCGGTTTTCTTCGCCGTTTTGGGCGGCGGGTAAAACATCGGCAAATACATGGAACTAGTCCAAGATTTCACCAGGACTTTTTCTGAAACTGCTTGCAAAAAAACTTTGGGGCGATGTTTTGCAACTCATATGATGGTGCTACCCAGTGTCGGGTGATTTTTGTTCAGGGTTCATGGGCTAAGCCTTAGGTTTGGGGATGCAAACCTGGTTTGTTGAAGACTGGCCCTCAATTACAAGAGCTGGAATCCCAGTCTCACCAGGCAAAGGTCCTTTCTCAAGGATCCCAAGTCAGCGTTGGAGAAGGATTCCCCCAACACTTTCACGCAAACCACATCGGGGGAGGGTGGGTGGCATTGATTCTAATCGACATGCACCACCAAAGCTGTGGACCCTTGGAGCTGTCTAGGGGATAGGACATGGGCATGGGAACACTGGTCAAGATGGTCAAGTCTTTTGAAGTTCAAAAAATAACATGCCGGTTCAAAACATGTGTCCACTTCACTTGTGCCATGAAACACAATGTAAAGTTATCAAACAACCAAATTTGCTGAAAACAAAAGTTATATTAAAGGGAGAATTCCTCTGTGCAGCCACCACTGAACGGAAAAAACGAGCTTTCTTCACCGATCTCCCCACGGGGCGACTGAGATCTCCCAACCAACTCTCCCAGGGCGCTCAGAGAAGATGCGACGACGCGTGCATAACGGTCTTGCCCTTGGGGCATTACGGCTGGAAGTAAATTACTACACCATGTCACTGACAGCTCAAACTGGCACCATCCCCAAACTAACATAAGCTAAGGGAACTCGTTTTTCAACCATCAGGCGCTACGTTGCTTTCAGTGAGATATGATGGAACTTCGGTGACCTGCAATCCATGTGCCAGAGCTGGGCGGTAAAGCAATGGGCTAATGGCTTCATAGCGCGCAAAAGCAAAACTTGCGACCGTGACCACTGCGCTACAGTCAAGACACCTTCGCTTTAACAATGTGAACAGCACCACTACACAAGACTTCTTGGGGCAACTTGGGCGCCCCAAACGTTCCAGGGCATTGTCCTTGTCAGCAGATGACTGAACAATGCCCAGCTCATCGTGCAACGACCTCGGTAGTTTCACACCCAACCCAGGCAGTCTTGCATCTTCAAAGGATCCCTTCCTTGTGGACAAGCCTTAGGTCGCCCCGTCGTTTTGGATCAAAACGCTTCCCTCCAAGTGTGCACCTTCAAATTTGGCTAGCATGACCCTCGCGTTTCTGTTTGTGTCACAGTTGAGTGCAGAAACACGACAATTCTTCACGGTGGAAACGCAAACGGAACAAGCATGGCGTCTTTCAGGCTGTCAATTGCCATCACCGGCGACCTCGGGATACATGGGCATTTTTCATGTATCTTGAGCAAGGCATGGTGGGATACACCCCCAACAAAAACTGTTGGATCGATACACTTTTCTACACTGTAACCATACTATCCAACGATGAATTCGACCAATTCACCAATTTATCCGGTACTAAAATAAATAAATCATATGTGTCAGGATGAATCCCTACTACAGTATTAAAGTTAATTTAATTCCAGTACCCAGTCACCAACTTTATTCTTGGCCAATCCCCTTTGCGTGATAATCTTTTACATTATGCTCCTCAATCTCAATCAACCTCACCAACTACGAACTGAGGCCCGTTTAAACGTCGTCTAGTTGATGGAAGAAATCGGGCCAACCAGTTCAGGTTGGTGGTTTATGCCCCTATTTACAGAGTTTTAAACATCCCAGGTGGTTGTGTGGGATTTCTTCCATCAACAGTATCTTTTTCTCGAAAATGAGGAACATAAAGCGATGACCTAAAGGTGAAAATCGGCCAATTGATGGAACATTCATTCACCACTTTGATATATCATGTGTTTCACCAACTGGATGGTGGATGGGGGCTCCTCAGTTGAGAAGCTGGTTCCCCAAACATGGGATCTCCTTTTTTCGGGCCCTCCATGGAGAGACAGGGCCACCCCTGAAAACGATCACATGACGCTGGCTGGAAAATCCCCCGATTTTCAATAGGAAATAGATCGACTCACTCAAATCGTGGATTTTCCAGCCATCGTCATGTTCGTGAACTCGGTGGGGGGGGGGGGGGGGTTGAGCCCATAGCGGCGATCTTTAGGGGTGAAGCCATCAAAAAAAAAAAATCTTGGATGCAAATTACTGTTGATGGTTCAGAAATCCGGCCAACCAGTTGAGGTTGGTAGTTTATGCCATCATTTAGAAGGTTTTAATACATCCCAGATGGTTTCCACGCTGATCTGTTCGGAAGGCTACACTCCTGGAAACTAACACACATCTATCACTGGAAAGACATCTTCAAAAGTATATTTAAAAGGGGATCTGTTAGTTCCTAGGAGGGTATCTCAAACAGATTTGATTTTCCAACCTCCTTCGTGTCGATAATCCTCCTATGACTGCAAAACAAAACGTATCAAATCAGACAAAAATCATTCCTCATTTCATGGGAGGGCTGATTCGTCATACCAACCGGGGCGGGCAACAGGCAGGCAAGCGATTTCATCCCCCCAATATCAATCAACTATTGGCCCACGTGTAGTTTTTTGTGGCAAACTTAGAAGAAAAACGATTTTTCCATCCTCATGGAACAGCCTAGCCAATCAGCTGAACTTCTCATTTCTCCTTACACCTTTTGAGAAATTATCAGCAGGGCATCAGTTAAAAACAAGTAAATCAACCCCGAAAACCTTGAAAGAAAGGGTTTTCCCACCGCCTGGCCGGTGCTCAGGAGGCGAAAAACACCCAACGAATTGCTCGAATTTTTTTCGCAGAAAAAAAATGCCTATCCATTGTTCATGAACGCTCAATCGCCAATAAGCCAGATTTTCATACCCACCACAAAATCCTAACAGATCCCTTCCCCAAAGCACGTTTGAGTCGAGTCGATCATTTCTCCGGCATTTCCCCTTTGGTGGGATATGTAAATCCAGTCCCTGGTGCGTATCAATATTATCTTTTTGTTGGCTGCCTAACGGTGGAGCAATGTCACCGCCACCTCCAAAGTGTTTCGGCTAATATCTCCAAGCCAACTCTTCACTGCTCACAATGAGCAGAAAAAAGGGGGCCCTTTGTTTTTTTTTGTTTAGGGGTATTAATCGCGGATTACCCACTATATATATAGGGATTAATTATATCTAATAAGCCCATATAAGGGATCCCTATATTGATCAACCCAGCACCCCCTGGAAAAGTTGTGAAAATAGATGGGAAAATAGATGAAAGGATTTTGGGAAATCATTCATCTGATATGAAATCCCCCAATATTATGTGAATTTTAGGGGAACATCCATGAGAAGTCCAAAAACGGACCCATACCCCCAGGTCTTCCGAACTGTTCGCTGTGTTTCAGGTTGGATCGAAGAAGCTCAAGGCATTCACGCAAGGAATGCCGAAAGACCTCGGGAATTTTCAATGGTTTTGATCTCAAATCCCAACCATGGGTTTTTGTTCCTGACCATCTTTTGGCCCATCTTTTTGCCCAAACTGGAGAAACTGGGCAAAAAAAAAAACATCCACCAAAGGTTGATAACATCATTACTAGGAGAAGTCTATCACCAGAGGTTCATCAAGTCAAATCGGGATTCTAAAAATCAATCTATGAACATCAAAGTGCCCACAAAACATAACTCAGCAGATTCAGGAGTGTCGAAAAATATCTTTGACCAACTTGCAAAAACATCTGAAATTACAGGGGATTACCTTCTTGGGGGGGGGGGCCAAAGAAATTAACTGGTGAATCATCTCCAGAAATGTATCATCATACACAAAGGGCCATAACTTTTTTCTGGTGACCGTCACCGTTTTCACGAAAAAAAATGACTTCATGCAGGATGCAAGAATAGAAAATCGCTTAGAAGAAAAACGACAACCTTGCCTGAAATTGACCCATTTGATGGATTTCTAAGGGGTGTAAATACGAAATTGACCCCTAAATCATGGATCATTGACCCCTGAAACGACAAATCCCCTCCCTGAATATTAACATGGAACATAATCATGGATCTTCAGAGGTGATGTCCGTAGGTTCCAGCCGTTAATCTTTCACCATGATTCACCACAGGTCACGGGGTTTTGCCATATAATCACTTGAAACAACCCTTAAAAAAATTAGGAGAAACCCGGGACATCACCAAGGGACTTAGGCCTGCTACCTGTTAATTCTTAGGGGCCTGATTGTTTCCCATGCAACTTTCGGTGATTTTTTTGTGGACCCCGCTGGGCCACCTCCTCCGTCGCAAATTCAAGGCCGAGGGACACCCCTACGCTTCTCTTCATTGAAAGTCGAACGAAAGGCCAAACGTGCAGCTTGAGCCACCTGGCATGTGCGTGACACTCAAACTAGGGGGGTACAGTTGAAAAGTAGATGGCACAGTCCCTACATATTGGTTTCTTAAGGACCCTTTACTAAACTACCTTTAAAAAAAAGGTATCTGTGCCATCTATTTTGACCTTAAGGTACCTGTATGTATTAGATATATATTAGATACACCCTGGAAGATTAAGATGGAACCTGAGAATACACTCTTGGAAAGGGAAAATCATATTCCAATTCACCATGTTCAGGTTCTATGTCAATCTTCCGGGGTTTATGACATGTTGTTTGTTAGATGTTATAAGTTATAGATATCATATATCATGTATATATATATACATATTCAATATTGTAAAGCATATTTTTGCGTATTCTATATTAACAAACATTGAATATAGTATGTATTATAAATTATATACTATCAGATATTGTATAAAATATGATATGATGTATCATGAATAATATTTCATATATCAAATATTATATACTATATGTTTTACTTGCATCTTTTTTAAACATGCATGTGGCATAGTGGTATCATAAAACATTCTCACACATTGATCTCTTAGTCTCAAACGCTGTGAAACTGGACACCCCTGAAACTCGATAAACTCGGCGGGGCAGGTGAATCCGCCAATGTCACAAAACAAGCTGATAATTTATCTAGTTGGTGGTTGAACCAACCCAGTTGAAGTTGAACAATACGCTCGTCAAAATGGGTTCATCTTCCCCAAGGTTCGGGGTGAAAATTCCAAAAATATTTGAGTTGCCACCACCTAGTTATGATCCATACACCCAAGAAAAATTATAAAGAACAAAAACATTGAAATGCCTTCTGAAATTTTTGAGACACTTTCTCCAAATTTGTAGGGAAAACCAACTGATTTTTGTTGCGTTTTTTGCGTACAAGACCTTAATGGTTCCCCAAAAATCTCAGCCTTCTTCCAGGTCTAATCCCCACGACTTGGAACTTTCCACCCGACAAAGCACACCGCCTCGGTATGGGTATCCTGAGTGAGGTTGTCACATGGGACATGGTGGGTTACTGTTGGTTCGGAAATCCGGCGACTGTCCATTATTTATAGGGTTTTTGCACCATCCCAGGTGGTTGGGAATGGGATTTCTGAACCATCAACAGTAATAGCTGAAAGGTGCTTTCATGATGCGTGGATGCAACAAAAACCTGAATCGTATCCAATGATTCCTCTCCGGTAGATCACTAAAAGACCCAGTTTCAAAAATGACTGCTGTGGGTTGTGTTACATGTAATCCTATCTTGGCTTCTTGCCGGTTTTTTCCTTCTGATAGTGACAATTACCTTCCGGGTCGAGAAAAGGAACATCATGATGCGTGGTGTTTTACGCGTCTCGGAAGGTTTGAGAGTAAGATTCCTTGGTTCTACGGGCAAAATGTGAAACATATCTTTTGGAAAGCTTTCCTTTGAACCTTCCCAACAGAAAGATGTGGTCTCCAAAAAATCATCCTGGGTCTGGCAAGGTTACGGTGGCGTTGCTCCTAAAATCTTCACCCTCATTCAACTGCACAGCTAGCAACCGCTGTAAGTTTGGTGTTTCTCACTAGCAACAGGGTTGATGGATCCTGTGACAAAATTTGGATGAGCTAGTTGAGATGCTATGTATTATTCCCTGTGAATCATGAGATAAAACAGTCAACCTCAGCCATTTTGAGCCGTAGCCATATGACATCCCTTAAATTCAAGATGGAATTCCAACTGAGTAAAGATAGATCTATAAAAGAGAAGACTTTAGCTTTGCAGCTTCGCAACTCTTTCAGGTTTCATGTGAAAGATGTCATGTAGGGTGAATTCCATCTCCCCCCCAAAAAAATGCCTCTGTCAAAATCACAATTTTCAAATTCAGTTCAAGCGCTACTTGTCCCCTGCAATGCTTGTTCCCCTTGATGAAAAAAAACTCACACCCAACGGAAAAAGAGACATTTAAAAAAAAAGGATGCCAAATGAATCCAATCCGGTGAAGCTTCCGCCCTTTAAAAGGTGGCAAAGTCTAAAGGTCATCAAACCAAGTTCTTTCAAAATCCCACTGAGGGTGGTCCGTTTACAGACAAAAACAATCTGCAAACAGCGATTCGTAAAGGGGTTGCGAAATAAAACTGAGTTTTCTTGGTCTTTGCCCCGAAATTCCCCGAACACTTCCCCGAAAAAGTCCCCAAAATTCTTCCACGTTTTCCATCAAAAAATGCCTTTTCCAGTGATGTATCTTCCAAACCTCTGAGACCCTGACGAACATCGCCTTAGTTGGTGGACGTTTCCATAATTTTCCTGAAGATGCCCTCTGGTGTCTACTAATATAGCTGGGAACATCTACTACCCCGGGAAACAATGGAACCTGAAAAACACTGCATTCCTTTGAAAAGGAAAATCATCTTTCAAACCTTCATGTTTGTTTTTTTTGGGGGGGAAGGGGTCCATGTTAATTTCCAGGGGAGCGTATTTCCCTTGTAGACAACGGGAACATGTCAAGCCTTCACGAGTCCGGGACCTGTCATAGCATCCCTACGGGCCCAATAAAAATAACCATTTTCACACCCTTGGACCATTGCTCAACACTACCCCACATATCTGTCACATGTAGCTTAGTAGTAACTCAGCCCCGCCTCAAGTGGCTTCTTTTCATCCTAGGCATTGAAATTTGATGACATGTAGTCCATTTAAGGCATCACACAAACACAAAACACAATGAGCTCAAATTTACTGATATGTCAGATTCAATGTTGTTTTTTTCTACCCAGAAATCAACATTTCCAGACTACTACCATCCACTTCATCTCCACAAGTTTTAGCTTCAGAACTTCATTCCGAATAGAACTTTATCTATCAAAACACCTCCCTGAAACTGACAAATCGCACCTGAAAAAAAAACATGCTTGGAAAAAAGGATATTCTTTTCAGACTTGGGGGTCCCTTGTCAGCTGCTAGATTCGTTTCATGGAGACTAGATTGTATGCGTATAGGTGTATACGTGTATATATATATATAATATATATATATATATGTACATACAAACCTGGCAATTCTGTGGGTCCTTTTTGGAATGGATAAGTGACTCTTGAAAAGTTTAGTTAAGACCTCCAACGATCGGGGATCAAAAGGTCACGAATTGAATCATCTGGTACATCTTCACATCTTTTTTCTTCCATCTGGCCAAATGATAATGATATTTCATCCAACCTAGATTTCCCTAGAATAAGGGGGGCCATGTTCCCTTACTAAACTAACCACCATTTGGGGGCTCTCCGTCCACTTCTTTGTCGGGCCCAGTGACACAAAGCCAGGTTGGAAAGGCCTCAACTTCAGGTGGTCACAAGGGTGACACCGGTGGAAACGAACCCACCGGGGAAGTGCCAAGGAGGTCACCTGGGGAACCAGTGATAGTTATACATAGAAAAGCATGCGCATCAAGGATGCACAAGGATGCATAAGGAACTTTAGTGCCCGAATTGTCCAGCATAACCAAGTGACACTTCTCCATGATCATCACTTTTGCTAGAAAATGACACAAGTTCCAGGTCCACAAAAGTCGTTCACGAATGAATTAAAGCTTGCCATCTTTATGCTAGTCACGTAGAATCTGAAAAAAATGGATGACACAACTCCTATAAAACCCAGATGCTCCATGTACGGAAAAACTTTACCTACATTTGGCTGAAAAATCTATAATAAAAATGTAGTTAAACATTCCATACAAATCCAGCATTAAGTTGAAAATCAGGCCCCTTACGCGATGTTTTCGACCAAACTTGGAGAGTTTTGGAAGCCCCCAACGGGTCCACCATTCCCAACTCGATTTGTGGCCCCCAACGCTACGAAGGTGTTTGGCAAAATCTCGTTGAAGCGACTCCACCAAGACTTGCAAACACCTGGATGGCTTAGGTTTTTTTGCGATTCAGGTGGACGCCAAAACGATCAAGGCTGGGTCTAAGGAAACGGTGGAAAAATACATGAGGGATCTATGGATATGGGGGGTCCAAAAAAATGTAGGCGCACATGTGTTTTGGGATTGATTGATGCTTGTTTAGTTCGAGAAGGAAAAAGAAAAGATGCATTGGTTTTTAAAAGGATGTTGGGGCAACCAGGAAGGTGCAAATGCGATTACTCTGTAATACAGGAAATAGTACATATACCACCAATATNTCCATCAATAGTAGCTATAGAATATCCCAAAGCATTTCCATGCCTGGTATCTTGGATGGTTTTTGGTGTGAAAGGACAGACATTGAATACTACTCGATACTCTTGGAAGATCACCGTATTGTTCTATACGTGCATGGCTTTTAGGGTAACACCCGGCACAAATAAGGAAGGCAAGCTCCCCTTCACATATCATAGCCCTCTCTATCTTGATCCACTCGGAGATGAATAAATGAAGCCACACATTTTTGTTTGTGCACACCGTAAAACACTGGTGCACTCAACAACTTCAACAATATCAGTAACATTCAATATGCATAATCTATATCCATGAAATACTGGTTGTTTACTAGGGATCCTTATAAAAGTTGTATTATAATCCCCGCATAACTCGGTTGTTTTTTTTCATCCCCAACAAATCCCCTAAGCAAGCAGTTATATACCCTAAATGATAGTTATATTCCCTATATACCCTATATACCCAGTCAAATATAATCCCTTATAATTTAGGTTTATTTCTATATACCCTAAACAACCGTTTGAGCAGCCCTTGTTTTCAAGACGTTCAGGTGATCTCTTCAAAATTCTCAGGACGCTTCATTTTTTGCTCCCGGTTGGAGCAGGCCTTTGTAAACCTTCCCGTACTCGTGGCTCACTGTCCTTCCCAAGGATTCAGCTTCCGAAAAAAACGTGTGAAATCTAAAATCCCCCCCAAAACCCATGGGAAATCATGGGATTAACTACCAACTACCAACCTCAACGGGTGAGATTTCTGAACCATCAACCGTATCATCAAAAACAAATCGAGTTGGTGGCAGTTGAGTTTCAACCCATTTGAAAAACATGCGAACGTCAAAAGTGGATCATTTCCCCACGGTTAGTAGGGGTGAAAATTTTCCAATAATATTTGAGTTGCCACATGTGAAATCTACCCTCCTGAAGCTAACATGGCACCTGAAAATGGATGCTTAGAATACGGGCGCGTCCTTTTGGGATGGATGGTCTATTTCCAGGTGCTATGTCTGTAAGTCTCAGGGAGTGCGAAAAAGGGGAACTCAAAAAATGAAGGGGTGAAACCTGAAGGCCCGGCTCATGACCCTACAACTTTTGACCAAGGATTTTTCATGAAATGTGTTGAGGTCGAAACGCTTTTTTCTTTTGTGGGGGCCTGTTCGGGTGCAAGATATCAGTTTCTTAGATGTTGATAGGGAAAATAAAGAGACCCAAATGAAATTAAGACTTTCTGAACCGCCATGTAGTTTTCCTGAAATCTTCCTCATGCTTTTGCAGATACAAATATCCAAAACGCACTGTGACGTTTCCGATCATTTCAAGTGACAAAGCCCCTAATCGCCATATGCCTGGGGCAAATAGTAAAAGCTGCAAAACAAACGAAATTCTGCCAGTCCTGTGGCCAAAGTCGTCGATAGATGTGCAGAAAAGGGGCCTGAAAGCATCGGAGAGATGGCTCAACAATTTGGAACAGAAAGTAGATGGCACAACAACCCTGTACTGACGTGAGTTATCAAAAACCCTGGTGTCTGGTGTATGATGATTCAGACCCTCAATAATAGTCATCCAAGGAAATTTACAGTAATGAAATTTACCAGCCGAAAAATTGCGAGTAAACGAACATCTTCGATGGCCATCATTTGTCCATGTATTTCCTGCTGGGATGAGCAGACTGTTCAACCTTCCAGGAATTTAACCACCGCAAATCAGCTGAAGCCGGGAAGATCCGCATCAGCAAAACCCAGCATTTCGGAGATGAACTTCACGGCACCAGCTAAAAACACTAAATTTGCCTGGCTGTTTATGAAAAGATGTGCTCTTCCTTTGCTAGCCACCACAAAAAGTTGCTAGTTGGTGGCTTCGACCCATTTGAAAAATATGCTCGTTAAACTGGATCATCTCGCCAGGGATAGGGGTGAAAATTCCAAAAATATTTGAGTTGCCACCACCTAGGTTGGTGTTGGGCCAGATTTCCTCTCCGGTCCATCATCCGTGAAAAACTAGCAGTTTTTAGGCACCCCAGACGCAGACATCATTCAACCTGGAAGCCCACTGTCTCAACGGCTAAAGGCGGGAGGTTTCAAGGTGGGATTCTCAATATTTGTGCAACGAAAATTGGAGAAAACCCATCCCGGACCTGAAACAAAAATTCTCAATCCGAGTTGTAAAAAAAAAGATCCTTAGAAACAAAATGAAACAGAAAACAGATGGCGTTTTTTTTTCCCGGTTGCTCTTTCGGAAGGATCCATTCTTATAAAAATTCCCAAAAAGTCGTCTTAAGGTGACCTTTGATGCTGGGTTTTTAAGCGCCAACAAACATCGGGCCAGCCAAAAGTCAAAGCCTTCATTTGAAAACCATTGGAGGATCTGGACCATACAAAATTCATGCTGGTGACTGTTCTGCCCCATTTTTTGTGGAGTCCCAACAACTCCACGACTCCATCCATCCATCCATCCATCATCCATCGGATCGGATCGGATCAAAGCAACTTATCGCTGGAGCGAAGCGAGAAAAGTTGATGAAGTTCTTGTACATTTCGCAGCCGCGTGGTGGGATCCTGTTGAGTGTTGAGACACTCAACGACACTCCACGACACTCGAAAACGGTGTCACAAACGTCACATGAGGTTCGTTGTGATTTTTTGGTGTGTTTTTTCGGGTTGAATCCGGGAGACTCTGACCACCGCTTTTGAATACACAAAAAATTGGAGGAGGTCTTTTTTGGGGGGGAAGTGAAGGGTTAATTACTGCGACTAAAAATCATATATTTATATAAATCTAAATCTAGTACTACAAAAATGCACTTGAACGAGCTTCATGCTGTAGTTGAAGTTCAACTCTGATTTCCGTTTTTTTTGAACTCCAGGGCCCTGGTTGTGAAAATATCGAAGGATTCCGTTGGAAATTTCGCCCATCTTTCACTTGGGATCGGCCTCAACGGCTTGGAATCCGGAGAAAATACGGGGGGTGCGTTGCGGGTGTCGAGGAAAATCCATCTGAACCAAAACCATCATTTTCAGGTTCCAGCTATTAATCTTTAGGGGGTGTAACTACCATTTGGAAAAAGAAATTGGCACAAAAACCCTAATGCACCTCCAACTGGTGTGTATGTTGTATCACTCAAGTGCTTGTGCATTCTCTAGGACCCTTCAAACATCCACAGAAAATGCTCCCTGGTTGATCATCCCAACTCAAAAAAGTAGGTACCGAAACAAAAAAATAGTTGTGCCAAAGTCGCCGGTTTTCACCAACAAAGAGTCGCCACCAGAAGCCCCTTGGAGGTTTGATAAATACACAAATGACCTCTATTTTTGAAGGTCAAAAACAACGCCTTTTCCCACCAAAACAAGGGTTTTATTTGGGTTCCAGGTACATTAAATGATTCAGGTTTTTTCACTTTCTAACTTTGCAGTGCCTTTAGCTGGATATGTACAGTAATCTCACCAAGGATTTGGAGGGAATCCCCCAACCCCCCTCACCGTTGACACCTTTTTCTGCAGTGCTTGGAGCGCCAAAGACACCTGGAGAAGGGACAGTCGAAGGTCCTGAACGTTCAACCCTTGTGAAGACTATTTTGGAGTACACTGCGGCAAACTAACTAACATAGCTGGCTGGAAAATGAACCATTCGAGTCGTTGTACCCAGACTCTGCCTAGCATCAATCCATTTTTAGCAGTTTGGAGTCAAGTTACCCCATTTCTTTCTAAGATCCCTTTTTTTCACTGGAAAAAAACCACCCATTAGAAGATATTTCAAAATTCCCGGTCATAAGAGCTACACTCCCCAAAACTAACAGCAAAAGCACCTAAAAAAGGTGGTTTCCAAGTTCGGGCACCTCGACATCATCCAAAGCCACACACTGTCGCTCTTCAGAATAGGAACTGATAGGCCTCAGATTCACCCAGAAGAGATGAACGAAAAACTCCTTTTTTTCCATGTTTCACCAGGCTAAATGGGAAGCTATCCCTTCCCAACTGTAGAAGTTTTGACCATCAACAGTAGCCCCTCTAAAAGTGATCCTGTTGTATCTGACGTTGAAACATCCGTTTTTTTCCGACACCACTCCTTCATCTCTTTTCAGACGCAACCCTCCCCGCGCCAAAGTCCAAGCACAACTTTCAAGGGACGCATTGAATTGCGCGAAGACATCAGCTGCAGAGACGCCCAAACGACTGGTGTCACCACAGACCTTCATAGACCCCAAGGCCACCAGCAGAACCAAATCTACTAGATTTCATGGGTTTTAACGGGTCTAACTGTGTATATAGAATGTCCAAAACTTCAAAAAACATCCCTGAGTTGGTGGAATTCCTATTGATGGGCTTATGTTTTCCCTGCTTTTTTTAAGCAAACCATCAAAAAAATGGTGGTTTTTCTTCCGGCTTCACCGGGTTTGGGTGAGTCCCAAACCAAAAAAAACTGTAGGCTCATTTTGTAGATCCAGAGGCCTCCAAAGGTCAGAAGTTTCCCGAACAAAAAAAACGTAAAACCCAATACTCGTTGGTGGTGGAACCAACCCATTTGAAAAATATGCTCCTCAAATTGGATCATTTCCTCAAATAGGGATGAAAATTTAAACAAAATTGAAACCACCCCCTAGATAAGATTCTGGAACCATCTCTATAACCCCAAGCATAGAATCCTGAGTCTTGTGTGATATTGACACTTTCTGGCTATTTCCAGCCCTACTCACCGACATCCATCCGAACTTTTCACATCCACGATCGTGCCACCAGTGTCGAACCTCTAGTGCTTTAGCACTACTGGCTGCTGGCCGTGCCTCTCGAGTCGCATTTTTTGGAGGGGAAGCTGAATGATTGCTTTGTAATCTATATTTCTATAAGTAACTAAGCATCTGAAAACAAGCCAAAAACAACAATAAAAGAAGACACATCAAACAAGGCCTTGTTTGTATGTTTCTTGTGTGTTAAGTGAGGATGGGATGTTGATGTTGGGAAGCAGTTTTTAATATTTCCGCCAACAATACATGAGTGATATGTTCCTTGTAGCTTCTACGGGTCAAACTTGATGGCTAATAGTGCTTTCATTATCGAATCCCTTACGCTTGGTTTTTCGTTCCGAAGCTTGAAACACTTCATCTAGTGGAGTTCCAACAGTTGGAGTTAAAAACTCATCAAGAATAGGAAGGGCCATTGGCATAACAATAGCTACAAGGGGTGTACAGTGTACAGTAGATTAGATTGGCATTCTTGAGATATTTTGAGTATAATCAGATACATCATCATTGAAGGATACAGTTCATGGAAGAAATCCGGCACCAGTTGAGGTTGCTAGTTTATCCCGACTATTTAGAGGGTTGTATACATCCCAGGTGGTTGTTTGGGATTTCTTCCATCAGCAGTATGGACATCCAAAACACCACGTCGGCAAATCTCCTCCTTCCCCAAGCCTTGCGACCCATCGCGCCAGCGTGGAGGCCAACACAAAATGAAAAGCTCAGTGCTCGAAGTTGGTTGGAATCTAACCATATCTTACATGGATAGCCGCTACATGGGGTAGTGTCTCAGTCATACTGTTGATGGAAGAAATCCCAAACAACCACCTGGGATGTATACAACCCTCTAAATAGTCGGGATAAACTACCAACCTCAACTGGTGCAGGATTTCTTCCATCAACAGTAGTATTATACTCAGTCATCATGTCGAAAATGTTGATGTGGTTGTTTGCAATCAGCAAAACTGTGGGGAACCCTTGAGGCTGTGGGGTTTCAAGTCTCCAGTTTGTTTCTTGCGTTCATGACCCTTCGGCCTTGTCAAGAAGAACAAGATGGTTACTGTAAACCCCCTCTTTTTTGAAGCCAGTGAATAAGATTAACTCTTGACTACAACAAAGTGTTTAAAAAATTCAACTGCTCTTTCGACCATTGTATCCCTTCACATCTGCCAAAGCTTGTTGCGAGAACCCACAGAATGACGGTCACAAACCATGAGAATCCAATCACGAAAAACGACCCCATCAAAACGAACTCAAAACGGCCCCCGGAGATTAATAGCTGGCCCCCTGAAACAACGAGGAGGTGATTCAGAATCCTTAAACCATCTCAAATCCCACCAGAAAATGTGTCCGGTGGGCGGAGATTTTATGAAAAAAATGTTACAACTTTTTGTGGTTGATCATTTCAACCATGCAATCATGAAACAACGCATGCGCTATATCACATCTCTTTTACCTACATTAAAATATATCAGACACGAATGGTATGAGAGAAACTGGTGGAAATATCAGTTTCCAGACCCAATTGATGCTTTGGAATTCTTAAACTCGCGTGTCATTGTTTCCCGAGAGTTTTCATGATCCCTCTATATGCGTGTTTCCTAAAATGGTGGTACCCAACAACCATGGGTTTTCCTACTAAAAATGATCATTTTGGGGTGATTTGGGGGTACCACCATTTAAGGAAACACCCATATAGATCCAACCAGATTCCAAAATCAATCAAAACCTTAAACCTGGGACAGTTGACCTACGGAAGTTGATCAGTTTGGTATCGTCCTTTCAGGCGCCGTTTCTATCTCACGAGTTCGCACTTTATACCAGGCTAAAGATGGGTTGCCAAAGTTGAAGCATCGTTTTTTCAAAAGCGAGTTGGGAAACATTTGTCACGAAGGAGTATACTAGCAATTTTGCAGCACTGCATCTGGGCTTGCAAAAACACCTCTTGTGTTTGGGGCATTGCGAACTCAATTCGCTAGTTGAGGATCAAAAAAAATTGCTTATAAGAGGTACATTCAATTTTGAGGTGCATAAGTTTGGTAAGTAAACTGTGATCCCTAAAAAACGTGGAATCCATGGAATCCTTAAGTTTAGATCACAAGTGACCATACCAGAAGCTTGGGTGCGTTTCGATTCCCATGTTTTCGGCTGCCAAGGTCACGGAATCTTGTTAAACGACCATCAGTCTTTCAGGGTTTTTGGTTGCTCCTATGCATAACTGAAGAAATGTACTTTGATAAGATTAGATTAAAAGTAAATGTGAATGTAAATATATATATATACTATAGATACATATGTATGCATATATGAATACAAATGCTTATATCTATATACGTGTGTATATACATATATATATATATACATAAAGCCCATCCAAGTTCGGAGCTTTGTCACATTATCAAATTAACCCTTCAAAAAAAAACTCCACAACTAGGTGTATTGTTTTTCGAACAATTTTCAGGTACACTTCGGAGCCAAATTCTGCCACCCAAACTCCGCTCTTTTTTGGATCAATTGAGCGTGCCACCAAAGCCTGCCAAGCCACAGGTCTTCATTTCGGGTCATGCCACCCGCCATTGAAATAGGGACGACAATAGGGGGAAATCAATCCCTTAAGGCCGCATTTCCTGGAGGAAATGTAGGCATCAGGGGGGAACACGAAGTGTTTTCCATTTTTCCAAAAATGAAAAGTATGTTTGGAAAAAAAACAAAAAACAAAACGTGTTCAAAAATCCGCGGATGTTTTCCCATTGGTTTTTCCAAAAAATAAAAATAAACAAAGCTCAGATGCCTGGTATACTTCCCTCTCCCTCCCTCACCTCGTTGGAGCTCCTCCTGGCAAAAACAAGGTCACGACGGGACTACGGTCCCGCTGATTTTGGTAGCTTGCAAACCGAAGCATCTGTGAAATTGACGCCCCTTGCAGCGTTTTTGATCTTTATAAAAAAACGATGTGGCCTTTTTGATGGTATTTACGTGACTCTGAGGCCGTCAAATCGTAATTCTATTGGGGACCATCATTAAATTCCAGCGCACGCGTTTTTTTTTTGGTTTTTTTTCCGTAGCACTTTGAACACGGGTTACATTACATGTTTGGGCATGTGTAAAGTATGTACCGAAGCAGTCCATTCCGTAGCACTTTGAACACGGGTTACATTACGTTTGGGCATGTGTGAAGTATGTACCGAGGCAGTCCATTCCGTAGCACTTTGAACATGTGTGCCAATGCAAGGAACGTTATCATCCCCCCCACCCCAGCCCACCCCACACCACCCCAGTTGCGTAGCATTCAACATGTGTGGTAAAAACATGCCAATTCCACGGGGCCGTAAATACGTCGTCAGCAAAAACAACCACAAACAACGAGGGAGAGAAGGGCGGGCTGGGTGGAGGAAAAAAAATGACACACCAAAAAATCTATGGGAAAAACAAGGTGGTAAATTTTGGGAATATTGTTCTTCAAATCGTAATTATAACAAATTCAAGGAAAAAAAGGTTGAAATTCAAGGAAAAAAGGGGTTTTGTGGTGGTCATGTTTCTTGGAGATGGTTGTGTGTTGATACATCTTGATGTTGAATACGATTTTGACGCAGAAGATATATAGCGGATTTTTCGAACAAAAAAATGGTGTACAAAGTTCTTTGAAACTTTATGAGTTTCAAATTTACAATCCAAGACA
Source organism: Breviolum minutum Mf 1.05b.01 (assembly GCA_000507305.1). Classification (NCBI taxonomy): domain Eukaryota; class Dinophyceae; order Suessiales; family Symbiodiniaceae; genus Breviolum; species Breviolum minutum. The sequence goes on along the minus strand of DF240521.1, from coordinate 49,696 downwards.
TCCGAAGATTGGAAATCTCATAAATCGGAATATTTTTTGTTCACAGACCCCGGCTTTTTTGGTCCCAAATCTTCAACTTGTTAGGTGAATTTCATGGAGCGACGTCATTCAAAAGTATGAATCCATGGTGGGAATATACCCAGCCAAAGCCTCTTAAAAAATCCAAATTTAGGGGAGGACTACAACTGAACAAAATACAAACAATAGTGAATCACCCATGCATTAAATACTGTTGGACACAAACTCCTGAAATTTTGGTTTTTGGGCTGGCAAAACATTGCAGGATGTTTCAGAGGTTTTCGGATATTTGCCAGCACTAAATCACTTCCAAAAAAGCAACATGGACATGAATCCCAATATTTATGAGAGGAAACTCCAAAACTCATCTCTTTTAGGATGGTCCCTTCATGCAAAAATCGGCAAAAAAGATTTTTTTTTTACACAACCTTGGGAAGTTCCCGCGAAATCGTTGGGTGTTTCTTTCTTTGATCTAAAATTCAACCAATTTTTTGGAAGGGAAACAAATATGTTTCCTTGATTCATGATTCCCATACTTTTTTTCTAATGCGAAGTCCACACAATGTCCTCCCCATGTCTTTTCGAGGTCGACTCTATAAAAAAACCACCCACCCAAGCAGGGTGGAGTCTGTCACGTTCCACGTGCGGGAAGGCCTTCTCTGCACAAGCGCAGAAGGCGGGATCCAAATTGCTTGGTGTGCACTTCTCATTAGGACCATATGCCGACCTCACGAAGAGGTCGTCAACCGAAAAAAAAATGGGCCCAAAACGCCCGGAGACCAAACCCATGAAAAATACTGGTTGTTTATTGGTTGTTTCATAGGGATCCTTATGATTTATTAATGGTTTATGACAGAATCCCCAGATAGCTGGGGAGTATAATTACCATGAGCCCCCAAAACCATGACAAATAAAGGTGTTGGCCACCTGAAAAACCAGATTTGTTTAGCATAAAAGCCTCTAAAAATGTAGGTTCTCATGGTACCTTTATACCCTAAACAACCAGGGTTTTTAATGGTTTTTACGCGTTGCTTTGGGGCCCGGAACCTTGGCAAGAGTTTGAAGATCTCGTCCACGGTTGCATGCAAGTCCTGTTTCAGGGTTCAAACAACAACAACAACAACAACAACAACAACAACAACAACAACAACAACAACAACCAAATACCACGTAGTACTACTACTACTACTACTACTACTACTACTACTACTACTACTACAAGTAGTACTAGTTACTAGTATTAGCACTTGAGATGTGGAACAGAAGAACATCAGCAAAAGTGGGTACTGAAGGTGCTTCTGACCGAGTCAGAAAGTCCCATTTCTCCCAGGCACCTTGCTGTGTCCGCTGAGACTGCGAAAGGACACCGTGGTGAAGAACCTTTTGGTGAAAACATCTGCGGGTTAAATGTTTTGGGGAAGAGGTAACCTTAGCTGATATCCCAATCGGATGAATCTGGAATGCATTTAAAAAAAGCTCATAGAATAATGGGAAAGATGATCAACCTCCATCAGTTTTCCGGATGTTTGGATGATGTTCGTCTGCGTCAACAACATGAAACAGCAATCTTTGGAAACCATAGGAATGATTGCGGGATTTATGGTTCCCTCCTGGACCTCGCCCCCATTTTCAAGCACTTAAGGAATCATCTGATGACACATGGAAAAAACGAAACCTGGGAATGGCTGGACATTTGAACCGTCCCAATTCATCATGCCTTTGCTGAGGGATCTGAAAGCTCTGAAAATGTGTTGATTGTTTGTACGACTGCCTACCTTCTAGTACTGTTCGGGCAGGCATAGATGTATGGGATTCAAAACATGTTGTTTCCTGAGTTTGTGTGATTGGGATAAATTTATATACTAGCAGAGACAAAATACTCAAAATAAATCAGTGACAACACCATAAACTTTATCGCAAACTCTTGACCAGTGAAAGCTCTACCCAGCAAAATGATGCTGAAGGGTGGAAACAATTTGAGAGAATTACTGTATACAAAAAGCCATACTACTTCACCAAATTAAGATCCAAACCCAACCATATCCAAACCCTGTAACCAGAGATATTCCCTTCGTTGATGGTATAAATCCTGCACCACCTGACATATATAAAACCTTGTAAATAGTGGGATAAACCACCAACCTCAAGGATTTCTGAACCATCAACAGTATCATCAAACCTTGTTTGGAATATGATGGAAAAGATGTGACAGTTTTGGCAAAAACCCAAGCAACTGAAATTCCATGCCCTCGCTGGTCAAGAGTCCTGAGCTCTTGGTGATTTTTTCGGTTGGTGCAGCTGAGAAAAACAGATAGGGTACAGTGCCCTGAGATGTCCATGAATTGAGGACTGTATCGGCTGGGAAAAAGTACACACATTCACCACATAATGATGGATCCTACTTGTATTCAATAGGATAGTATCCTGGATCTGCTTCAAGATGCTGAGGAAAAGAAAAACTAAGATATTTCCGATTAAATCCTCATGCGTCCGAATAATTTCTGGGTGAAAGGGTGAAATAAAGATATATACCCTCCCCAAAACTAAACAACTTGCCCCCTGAAAAATGGTGGGACTGGAAGACGATCCCCTTGGCCTATTTTCAGGCACTTGCACCTGGGATTGTATGAAAGCCTGCAAAATATTGAGATAAAGTACCTCTCCGCCATCGACAGTATGGTTGTTTCCCAACCCATTTGAAACATACTGGTAATGGATCATTTCCCCAGGTTGGTGGGGGTGAAAATAAAAAAACATTCGAGTTGCCACCACCTAGGTTAGTTTTGGGGAGGGTAAATCAAAAAAATGCAAGCAAAACCTTGAATCGCCCACAACCTGTGCTACAATAAGTGGGCCCCCGTCACCAGATAGTAGGGCGCAATAATAACTCCCACTCGTAGCTTGTGAAAGAAACCCAGTCAAACGTCCATGTATTTATAAGGCCCATTTTTAGGGCTTATAACAAACTCCAATTACGCAAAAAGCGGATGTAGGGGGATGGTTGGGGGGCCCATCGACTGTACCAAAATTCCATCTTCTCTCAAGCTGTTTCAACCCAAGGATCTGAAACGCAACAGTCCATTGGCTGCTTTTCCTGGAATCTTCAGCTGGTGCCTGGGTGGTTTGGAATCTTCGGATCCCCCTGGGTCCGAACAATGACATCCCGGATGGGTGTGAAAACATGTGAAAAAACACAGCAATTCATGGCATGATATCACTCCATATCAAATGATGTGTAGGGTGTTATACATCAACATTATAATGCCTATAGATGTGTATTCTGTACGTATACGTCTGCTTATTACTTGATGAAAGGAGGTCCATTGAAGATACACTTTAAATACCTCTACTTGTTCATCTGCTGCCCCCCAAATCCCGTTCTGTTGCTGGAAGTCCTTGTTCATTCCGAACATCAAGGAGGCGCAATGTTTCACCAAAAATACATCTTTCGCCTTCCTGAACTTTCCCCATGCACCACCTCCAACTCCAATCCTTAAGGTCCCCAACTCCAATTGTTGCATGCTATCAAGTTGTGATTCGCAGCCCAACAATTTCTCAATCCTTCGAGTGGATTTTTTTGGTGGTTCTGGGAAGCACCGGGGAAAAAGTAATGACAATTTTTTTGGGGGTGGCGGCTTGATTTTCTTTCAAAAAACAAGAGAAAGATATTTGTCTGTCAAATCTTTGGTTTATGAAAAAAGTTGTTCAAATCGAAAAATCATCTGAACGAACCATCGGACCCTGAACCATTCCGAACGATCCACCTCCATTCTGGTGGGAACCATCTTAATTGATTCCAGGCTGTAAAGGTCGTTCGTTCTTTTTTGGCACCCCAAAAAAAATACCCCCGGACAATCTTCCGCTGGACCAAGCGGCCTCTGCCGCCGGCAGGGTGACGAATCCACACGCAATTTCTGCGCAGATGTCTCTAAGGAGCTGTGTAACTGCGCGGTTGCGAAGCTTCAAAAAATATTATGGTGGAGAACAATACCCTTAATGAGGAGGGAGGGGGGGGTGGCATTGGGGGGGGGAAAAACCCTTAGATTCCTATCAAAAAAAAAATATATATATATATATAGTGATCTGGAAATCATGAGAATATCAGAGTGCGTCTTTGAGTTGTTTTTTGGTTTTTTAGATTTAAAAACGCGTGGATTCCTACTTGAAATCATCTGATCTACATAGATTATCTGCAGCATGTTCCTTATTTGGGTACCCTCCACACCCTTTTCTCAACTTGGAACAAACTCAAGGAGTTTAACCTTCGCCCCATACACAACTATCCAAGGGGGCTATCATCATAACTTGCCAACCTTGGGCAGTTCCATAACACGTGTTGACGGTTGATGTCCTCATGTCTCATATGTTTCACCCAAAAATAAACATGGAAACTCTCTCAGGCCCCATGATTTTTTTAAGCACCGTGCCAGTGCTCAAGAAAGCTGACCACCTTCCTGAAATGTGCCAAGTTGAGAATGAAAAAAATTGGGGCATCTCGTTTCCAACCATCATTTTTCAGTGGCTATATTAACCTTGTGTAATGCTGTGTTACCCCGGTTTTTTCAGCACTCTATCATCACTTGAAGGTCGGTTCAAAACCCAACCCTTTTTCTAATTGGCACCTCTTCTAGAGCTCTTCTTCCCACCTACCAGGTTTCCCAGCAGGGCTGGCTCAAAATTTCGGAGTAAAAAATAGGGAACAAAATGTCTGCCACCCTCATGAGTTCAATGTTTTTGTTGCGAAGTTGCTGTCTCAACAAATTCTGTTGTTGTTGCTGTTTTTGCTTTTGCTTTTGTTTTTGTTGTTGTTGTTGTTGTTGTTGTTGTTGTTGTTGTTGTTGTTGTTGTTGTTGTTGTTGTTGTCGTTGTCGTGGTGGTGGTGGTGGTGGTGGTGGTGGTGGTGGTGGTGGTGGTGGTGGTGGTGGTGGTGGTGGTGGTGGTGGTGGTGGTGGTGGTGGTGGTGGTGGTGGTGGTGGTGGTGGTGGTGGTGGT
>DF240521.1:22853-44495 GCA_000507305.1 Breviolum minutum Mf 1.05b.01 | reverse complement strand
GTGTGTGTGTGTGTGTGTGTGTGTGTGTGTGTGTGTGTGTGTGTGTGTGTGTGTGTGTGTGTGTGTGTGTGTGTGTGTGTGTGTGTGTGTGTGTGTGTGTGTGTGTGTGTGTGTGTGTGTGTGTGTGTGTGTGTGTGTGTGGTGGTGGTGGTGTGTGTGTGTGTGTGTGTGTGTGTGTGTGTGTGTGTGTGTGGTGGTGGTGGTGGTGGTGGTGGTGGTGGTGGTGGTGGTGGTGGTGGTGGTGGTGGTGGTGGTGGTGGAAGAAGTGTGGGAAGTGTGGGAAGTGTGGGAAGTGTGGAAGGCTTTCCACCGTAACAGAAGCGTTTGATCAAAAAGAAGCCAAGTGAAACCGAGGTCGTTTCGAGTTTTCAGGCTGGACAACCAAAAGTCATCAAAGTGACTGGCTTTTCTTCTTGTGATTTTCAGCGGGCAGGTGAAAGATTGGATGAAGAATTCCTGAAGATGGAGGTGTCTTGCATACTGATCTCAAACAGTAAAAACGTGATTGGGAGCTGTGACTTGTTTCATCGTTTTTTCCAGTAAAGCCCTTCACCGGCCAGGCCAAGCCCTTCACCGGCCAGGCCTCTGTTTGGCCACGATGAGAGATGGGACACCAACCTGCGTTATGGAAAATGTTGAGGTTTCCCAACACACGAGCATGTCGTTATACGGCTTCTTAATCCCTTCTTGGAAATTTTTAGGAACTTGCTTATAGCTCCATAAAAAACCTCCTTTCCCCAACAAGGGGTACCTCAAGAAACTGCCTCCCTATTTGAACGCTCACCGAAACCCCAAGTCTGATTCACTTGTTCCATAGGGCACCTACCCAACTTCGGGCGCACGAGCAGTGCCATAAGGGCACACCTGCTTGAGTGCAGGTCCTGAGGGTGTGGTGTCGAACAAGGAAGTGGGAAAAGAGTGGTTGAGCATTATCATACCCTCCTCAAAACTAACATATCCCACCTATGGAAGAGGAAAATCATCTTCCCAGCGACCTTTAACGGGGATATGTTACTTCCCTGGAGGGTATTCTTGTTGCACCTACTCCTCAAAAGTCCTGAAATGTCATGACATTTCTTCGGTCTGGTTTGCCCTAGTCTGGGAACCACGCATCCAAGAAGTTCATCTCGACTTTATTTTGGCTTTACGTGAAGAGGGAGCCCAAACAGAAAAATTTGCCCAGTGCTAGTGCGCAGGGACAGGGTCAAATTAAAGTTAGTATATATATATATATAATTCAAAAAATATATATACACAAATATGACGATAGTCGTACTAGTATGTATAAGACGAATCAATATTAATGATGATAGTAATAAAGCCAATCCATCATTGAAGTTTAGCCCAGTCACCTCCTAGCTCCACCCCTCACTTGCCATTTCAATCCTCCCCAATCTCTTCCTACCCTCCAACCCCTGCCACGGCGAATCAACAACGGCGACATCTTGGGAAGGCACCACGCCTCTCTTTGGAGAGTGGCAGCAGCAGGGACTGTGCCCAATGGTCCGGGCTATCCTACAGCGAGACACCACGGAACACCCCATTGCCACTGTTTCGTCGTTGCACCGTTTGGTAGGGTCAGTGAAGTGGTTTTGAGTCAAACTGGGACGGTTTCAAACCAAAAAAATGCAAAAGAAAATTGCCGCGTTGTTTTGGAATGGGAAAACACATGGATGTCAAATGAATGACGTAAGATTTGGTGACGAATTTGTGACCCGCATTTTGTATCAACCAAACTCTTCAACGAAACATAGCCAACATTTATTGCTTGTTTCCCATCCTTGGGGATTGCTATAGTGTTGGTTGGGCCACCAAAACTGGGACAACCTGAAAATTTCACCCATTTCCCCTCCCTGAAACTAACATGACATAGCACCTGAAAATAGGGCGAGTTTTCCAAAAGGAAGCCGGATCGGAATCGTCTGAACCAACCGGCGAAAATCTTAGTTTCAGGGAGGGTAGGTTCAACTAAAACCCTGTAACTTTGGCTTCTTCGGTTGAAATCCTTAGATCTTCACCATGGTTTTTGGTGTCCAAAGTGGGCTCCCCAAAAGGAGCCCAAGGTGACCCATTCGGATATCCATGCATGTCTATATATTTTACATACATTCAGCATATCTCTCAGAGGTGTATGTATAGGCAAATATATCATATCTATATATATATATATATATATATGTATGTATATTATCTTATGGTGGCTGGTTGGTGCAACCCTGACCTTGTTGCTCAAGCTGCTTGTCATTTAGTAGGGAAAACAGTCATCCATTGCTCAGATAGCTTCTTCACCATTCATGGAGTTGTGATGATCCCCAAATCAAACTATTCCAAAAGCCCAACCCTGAGCCGCAGGACGGCTGGTGCAAAGTGGTTCTGCGCGCGACCTGGTGGAGAAAAAACACACATCCAACACTACAACTTGATCTCGACATCACTTGACATGTGATGCTGTTCAATGATTGTTGATGTGCCGCATATGCTGATTCATGCTGTTGATGGTTCAGAAATCCGGCTCACCACCTGGGATGTATAAAACCCTGTAAATAACGGGATAAGCTACCAACCTCAACTGGTGCAGGACTTCCGCCATCAACAGTAGTAGCGGTTAGCTCAGAGATTCTTAGTAGAAACAAGCAGCTGCTTGTAAGTAAATCCTCTTCAATAGGAACAAATAAACAAGCAGAATACCCTAGAATCATCACCCAATCTTCTTCAAAACTGCTTTCTCTTGGCATAGCTGTTCCCAGCCAGTCATCCGGGTACATCTTTATCCTCGACTTTCGCACGAAACTCTCCAAGGTCCAAGTCTCTCTCGGTACGTACAAAGGACGTCCCGAAAAAAACACCTCGAAATGACTGAAAAGTTGTTTCATACGAAAAGTCCCGTTGCAGTCAACAAATTGAACTGTTGATATGGGTGTTTCCAAAAATAGGGGGAAAACCCCGAAAATGGATGGTTTATAATGGAAAACCCTATTAATCCATGGATGATTCGGGGGTACCATTATTTTTCGGAAACACCCAAATACACTATTGTTTCCATCCACTTCACCAACAAGTCCTGGAACAGAATCAACCAAAAGAAACACTTTTCGAGAGGAACACTTTACTTCAAAAAACAGTAAAAACAAAAGGTCAGGGTCTTCATAAGTAAGTCATACAATACATCAACCAACCCTCTCGAAGATATCGCTCCAACATTCCAACATATTTCAAAGAATCCTTACAAAAAATGCCATCTGTTTTCGCTTCCAGAAAAACCAACGACAACAACAACTAATTGGTGGTTGAACCAACCCATTTGAAAAATATGCTCGTCAAATTGGATCATTTCCTCGGGTAAGGTTTAAAAATAAAAAATGTTTGAAACCACCAATAAAACTATAAGATTCTGGAACCATCCCTTTGGCTTATAACCACGAATATTTCCACAAAGACCCCATAGCATTCTATTTGGGGAAACACCTTTGAAACCACCACATGGTTGTTTCCTTAAATGGTGGTATCCCAAAATGGATGGTTTATAATAGAAAACCCTATTGAAATTGGTGATTTGGGGGTATATACCATCATTTTAGGACCCCCCCACATAGACAACGGAGATCCTAAGAGATCCCTCCACCACCTCTGGGATCTCTTCCACTCATCAAGTGCCAGAAGGTCGCATACCTTGAATAGATAGGATTGTTAAGGGACGGTGGTGATTCTCCTAATCTTCCTTAAGGTCTTCCCTATTGTTCCCTAAGGTCTTCCCTAATCTTCCCTAGGAATCCTTAAAGTTTCCCAGTTACCCCCCCCCCTTAAGAACCCTACAATTGAAGGTCAACAGGTCGAAGGTATCGTGGTTTTTCGCAGCGCGGCACAATGGAAGAAAAGATGAACAAAAAATCACCCAACGCGGCCCCTTTAGGCGATTTTGTTTCTTCCCCATTTTTTTGGTAAAACAGCTTTTTTTGGGATCATCATGTAATCCCCATGTAATCCATTGGAATTTTTTGGTTAGGTTCACCAAAAAAAAACTAAAAAAATACCTCAAGGGTGCGATTCCTATTGGTCTATATACCCTTTTGTTGTGCTTGTCAACCTTGAGTCATGGCCTGTTTGTTGACTGGGGATCGAAGTCCAATGAAAAAAAAAAACAACCAAAAACGACGTAGCTTTCGGTGACACAAAAAGTGTAACATCTGTATAACCGGACTGGGAGTTGATAAAAAGTAGAAGAGAACAGCAGGAAAAGGTAAAGATTTGAATATTTGGGATGAGGATGATGAGGATCATGAGGATGATGAGGATGATGAGGATGATGAGGATGATGATGATGATGATGATGATGATGATGATGATGATGATGGACACCATTGCGTGTTTTTGGTTCATAAGGATCATGATAAGAAACACGCAGCCTAAAAGCCTCGACAAATGATCGATGGTGGTTTTGCCATGGAAGTATGTCGTATAGATAATTTGGTTTCTTGCTAGACTCCTGGATATGTCCAGCATCTAATAAAAAGCGACAAGAAAGTACAACGACGAGCCAAAAAAGTATCACCACTTGATCACCCCTACCCTTTGATTTTTTCCAAATGCTCAGCTTTTTTTCCAGCAAATGCGCTTTGCCTGTAGGACTATCTCTTCTGTGAGGGGACGACGCGCATTTTCTCCGCGCATTTGTCCACCAGGATTGTATCTGTATAGTGGTCGATGGGTTTTCAGACACGTCGCAAATTAGGGACCTCCAAATTTCAGAGGTGGACATCGTTGCATGATAATAACAACAATAGTGACCATTTCTTTCTATACTTCTTGTATTGCTAGGTATCATCTACTATTTGTGAGTACATAATGGTGTATATTATATACACACTGTGGGGAAAGTAGAAAATGCGCAACACCCAAAAGGTTGCGAAAAGTCCGGGGCCATGATAAACCAATACATGGGAGTTGCTCCGTCTACTTTCAGGTGGTAGTATATATACACACATTTCCATGTTTGGGTCCCAAAGTTTGAGACGCACCTGTTTTCACATTGGCTCAAGATCTGCCACGGTTCTTTCTCCGGAAAAATCATGTGTATGAACCCCTTGAACTCGACGGCGAAAAGAACACACATCAATCTGAGTAGATTTGAAGATAATCAGTAAGGGTCTCCAGGGACAGGGAAAATTACATATCATATATACACATATATATATATATGTATATAATCGACCAACCAACCTAAACAATGCGATAGATTTAGAAAAGTTCACACATCACAACCCCAGTTGTGATACTGTTGCTGGAAGAAATCCTGCCCCACCTGGGATGTACAAAACCTTGTGAATAATGGGATAAACTACCAACCTCAACTGGGTGCAAATAATTCCTTCCATCAACAGTAATTAATTTTTTTTCGCATTCTTTCTGCCCCCGGTGATTCAAGTCGTGACCTTTTAGATCCTTGGAGGTTACTACTTAACCAACAACGAATGGCCAGGTTGGTCATGTTTGTCCAACAAATATGTTCACCGTGAGCTTCGGAGACTCCCCATTCTCCAAAAGAAACCCATTGAAATTGGGGGCCCCACGAATCGAGGTCCGAGGATAAACCCGGTTGCGGAAAAAATGTCGGGAATTCATCTGATAATGGAAGATATATATCATCCCCAAAATTTCATAGAGGGTAGACTTTTTTGTGCCTGGTGTAGAAGGATCATCCAGTTTTTTTCCTGAGCTCATGGAGGATTTGTTTCCTTAAATGTTATTCAAGTGCAACCGAGGACAGAACTTGAAAATGATAGTTTGCAAAAGGGATCTCCTTTCCCAGGGGACCACTTCAGGGGTGTAAACTTCTATATTGTATTGGGATGATACCCATTATAAATTATTTGGCATGAGTGATTCCAACTTGCCCGTCTGGTACCAGAAAAATAGATATGCATTTCTCATACTTTTTGGATGCGAGACTCATGGGTAAAAAATGTCTTTTTGACCATCCTATAGTATCTTTACAGTACATGGCAAAACTCCAGAAAGTTGTTGAGTTTGAAAGACGAATCTTACCACACTACCAGAGAGCAGGCGATGTAGAAAGTCTGGGATCAAAGGCAAAATGGGCACAATCTTACAAGGTGGGCCCCGACCAGCTTTCAGTGGAGCTGGCGTATAACCCCCGTTACCCATTTATAAGGACATTTATAGGGGTTACAACTCCATTTCTTACTGGTAGGGGCCCACCTTGTAATGAGTGGACATCAATATATATATATATATATATGTCCACCTTGTTGCTTTCAAGTCTTTCTGATCAACAACTGTTCAACTTTAATGTCCTTTCGATTTTCCTTTGAGACAAAAAAAAAGTCACTGGAATCTAAGGGCACCCCCCCAATGCCACCCCGCCAGGAAACAAGACCTTATTAGGGGATTATCAACCACCACTTATCTCCTGGAGGGTTGGTGGGGCTGCCCTTAGATTCCTATGAAAAAATATCTCTACCTTCACATCTCAAAAGAAACCTGTCACGTCATGACCCTGTGGACCCCAACCGCTTATAGGAAAATGTTCTCAAGATGTTTCTATGCCATCCCTGTGTTTTCTCTAGATTTCACATGCCTTGCTGAACCGTCGGTTCTTAGTTACGTGATTTTTCCATCGGCAGGGGATGCTACGGTCATCGACCTCACTTACCCTGCAGCTCATCGAGTTGACGCCGACAACGCTCCGAAAAGATGGACACGGCGATGGCACCGCCTGCACTGAACCTGCAACGGGGGCAAGGCTAACTCCCTTCATCAAGCAGTGAATGGGACAAGACTCTTCCTCTTCTTCTTTTTCTTCTTCTTCTTCTTTGTCTTCTTTGTCTTCTTCGTCGTCGTCTTCTTCTTCTTCTTCTTCTTCTTCTTCTTCTTCTTCTTCTTCTTCTTCTTCTTCTTCTTCTTCTTCTTCTTCTTCTTCTTCTTCTTCTTCTTCTTGTTGCTGCTGTTGTTTTCGGACCAGTACACCCTAAGCTGAAAAAAATAGCTTGAAAACTGCATGGTTTTGCAAGAAAAAAAAGATGTCAACACCACCAACTTCCAGTTACATCATGCATTGGCTTTTTCAAGGCATCTTTTGGTTTTCGGTATTTTTCCCCAACGCAACTATGTTTAAACTACCATCTGGGGTAACAAGACACCTTGCATGTAAAACGAAGTCGAATTTGGATTTTTACATGTCGAACTTCAGGAAAGATCACAGGAATCCCACCGTAACGGGAAAGCCGGAAAATCATCGACTCGAAGGTGTTGGCTGAGAAGGGGATCTATGAGTTCCCAATAAGGTATACCTTCAGGTGGTTTCAAGGGTAAAATCTAGCCATGTCAAGTTTGGCTTAGATTTTCTGCATGCTTCATCCAGTTGTTTTGGTTAATCACCCTGAAGTTGACAAGAAAACTCCCTACTGTTGATGGAAGAATTTCTGCACCACCTGGGATGTATAAAATCCTTGAATAATGAGACAAACTACCAACCTCAATTGGTGATTGCTGGATTTTTGAACCATCAACAGTATCATTTCAATCTTTCAAGGTTTTCTTCTTAAGGAATACTTCGAAAAACTTATGACTACTCTTTGAGACATTTCTGCTTTCAAATGGTAAAAATCAAGAAAATCCAAGCTGACCATTCTCCGTCCACGGTTCAACAAAAGGGGCCCCTTTTTTGTGCCAGATCTACACTACTCCGGGACCCGTGAGAACTCTCCATTTTGTGGGGTCCCCACAAATCACTCAGCCGATTGGCCTAAAAACAGCCTATACATTTGGCTAACCACCTGCCGCACCTGGAAAATGAGAAAAAAATCTCCATACTATCAGCTGGAAAACGCCACCAACCAGGTTTTTGTGAACAACAGCTGTATGAGTTGCCGAAAAATCTAATGACAAAAACGGATCTACCCGAACCATGAAACTAACATACTCGCAGTTTAAATGGATGGTTTGGAAGACGATCCGGCTTCCGAATTTCTGAAATTTGACATAGATATATATCCCAAAATAGCCATGTTCGAAAGGAGATACGCATCTCATGTTGGCCATCATTTTAGGTATTTTATCTATGTTAAATTTCTGGGGGTGTACACATTCTGGATTATCCAGGTAACAGGCTCATGGCCGCCGCAATCTTTGTCCATCGGGCATCTGGCGCCACACTCCTCACGTTTCACGCGATGTTTCAGGGAGGTAGCAACAGGTTGAGCTGGGGGGACTTTCCATTTTTTGGGGCCCGGTAATTTTTAAGAGGCCTTTGTTGTTAAACTTTTTTGGGTGTAAACATTTTTTAGTATAGTTGAAATGGAAGGTAGAACTTCGGTCGTTGAAACAAAACAATCACTCACAGAATTCCAAAATCGAAATACTGAATGTAGGGAAAATTGGGAAGATTTCAGAATGGCACCAAAATCTTAGGAGACCCTCCACTACCAAGGTTGACATACCTCAAGGCTAGACTCTTCAATTAGCCTGTATTGGAAGCCCAAACAACCTCAAAGGTTGAATTGTGCTTCAAATCGTGTGCGTTCACGTTTTTCGGAGGCTGAAAACATTATTTTGGTCAAGCTGACATCTTTTGAATTTGCGGGTCATTTATCTTCCTAAGATAAAAGCACCTCACACCACATCCCCTTGGCAACTCCAACCATTAAAAACCAGCGGTTTAACGATTGCGTTTTTCGGACGTTTTTTGGGAAATGCCTTTCCAAAAACCCTATCTCAACAGTTTTGCAAGTTGCTCATATTCACATCTACACCATGCCCATCTCTGAAGGTTTTTCAACAAAAAACGGTCCTTTGCAAAAGGCTGCTGGCCACACTTTCTAAGGCATGTCGACCGGTGTCGTGAAAGAAAAGGCCCGCCGCAAAAAACGAGGCAATGCCTGTCCTGAGGTGGAAATTTCAAGCAGTTGGTTTTAAATCATACCATATCTAGCCATATCTGAAGCAGTTTATGTATCTGGTTTCATCTGGCCATCAATATCATAATCTGATACGTATATATATATATATATAGATGTCTAGATATATTCTCAGCATCCGGTTGGATTTTCCAAACTCCGGTCATACCAGTCCGCTGATTGATGTGTATTAATCTTTATAAATAAATACATATACATTCTTTTCCAAATGATGGGCGGTGAGAGGTTCTAAAAAAAACTCCAAAACTCAATCCTTTGAAGCTGTCATTACTGGGGGTGGTAACCTGAGATCGCTGTCCTTGATAGAAGTTGGGCTTTTTTTGTCAACATGACATATATGTACAGATGATACAGGAAGTCCTCTCCTGCCAATTTCTGATGATAATCATTTCGCAAAACTGAATGTTCCATTTTTTCATTTAATAAGGAAAAAACCGATTGCTTTCACTACAATCAACTATAGCATTTCCAATGACCCACCCGATGCCTTTCATTCCAAAAAAATCCATCAAGTGTCGTGTAGGCACCAACCTGCAGCCATCGGAAGAAGCTTCGGCCATAGGCCGTGATGGGCGAGGCAAGCCTTGCAGTGCGTTGCTTTCGAACCGCAGGGGGGTAAAGCGTTTGACCCCTGGAAGTCGACCATCGACCAAACATGTCGTGGCTGAGTCCCCGATCCTACGGACTCCAAGTTTGGTCGGTCGACTTGGACTTTCTGAGGATTAGATGTGTATCGGTTGGATCTACCCCCCCAACCACCCAGCATTACAGCTGGTGACCATGATGATATTACGTTTGTAGGTGTGGGGATCCCGAACTAAACCTTCATTTTCCATTGTTACTGAGTAAAGGGTGGATCCAATGTATCCTAGTTGGTGATTGAGCCACCTATTTCAAAAATATCGTCTTCAAATTGGATGCTTTTTCCAGGGGTGAAAATATTTGAACCCGAAGATTAATACGTATATATATATATATCACATGGATCGTTTTTTGAGCAATAAAACAAAGCCCCAGGCAGTCTTCTGAGTGATCTCAAATAAAATCAAACTAGATGAAGTTAAGTGACCCCCATCCTCAAACCAACAATCTGGAATTGAGCGACCCCCAAAGATCCCCAAACTAGAAACAAACAAATGCTTTGACTGACTGAAGCTGAAAAAAAGTCCAGTCAAATCCACTCCTGGGCCGAAAAAAAACGTGTTTCTAACGCGGTTTTTGGAGGTTGGATCTTCCGTGGACCCATGGGAGATTTATAACCCCCCCAAAAAAAAACTCCTAAATGGAAGTGATTGTCCCAAAAATGTGAGGAAAAAAAACACAAACAAAGACATAGGAAGAATTGATAGTAGTTGATATATCCAATATCAGTATGGGAAACGTTAAGAAAAATGTCTCATTCCCATTCCCTTCAGGAACTACAGATGTTAGTCTTTGGCCATACATGAAAAGCTGTTCCTCACCGGCAAAGCACCACATCTATTCTGATCCGGCATCAACTACATGATGTCACAAAATCCCTAAGGGCAGTTTCTTCATATCCTCCCTTCAAGCACCCAAAGTTTGGATCATGCCAGTCTTTTTGGGATGTCATATCACAAGTGACAACTTTAACAACAACAAAACCACAAGTTCCAGCCCCAAACCCAGGTCCCTCCCGCGAAAAATGGACCAAGGCACTGCAAAGAGAGGGTGCTAGTCACAAGGGGCATCAACTCGGGGTATTTAATCTTCTCTTGTTTCTTCCTTGGAAGAAAAAAAGAAGTACTTCAGCAGTGACCCCCAAAAAAAACAAAAAAACCCTGGTGATTTGCAGAAATTTTTGGGGGGGATGAGAAACTGCCCAGGTTTTTGGTAGGGATTTGTTCAATGAGCCATGAAATAAGGATCCTGTCATGAACCAACCTTTTATCGCATGTCGCGGCGGGTTTTGAAGGTTGCTCAGTTGCAATGTCTTCTTCCCTTGCTTTGAACACCTTTTTCATCAAAAAGATACATGAGACAACTTCTTTGATCATGGAAAGTGAGGAATTGAAGCCGGACCAAAAAAACAGGTCTTGAAATGGCTTGTGGTTTCAAATTGAGCCCAGGATGGATTGGGTTGCGGTTGGAATTCTCAATATGAACTCGGCTGTTTTTTTGTGGCACCCAAATTTTCCAGCATCCCAAAATCAGCGTTTGAATTCACCATTCCAGTTGCATTCAACCCCCAAAAGTCAATTGGATGACGGCGACAAAAATGTCTCAACCCAAGGGTGAGACTGGAAATATAGCTGTCCAAAGGCTATGAGTCCAACTCCAATCAAAAATGGCAAGGTTTCTACCAAAGAAATAGGAAAAATCACAACAACAACAACAACAACAACAACAACAACAACAACAACAACAACAACAGCAACAGCAACAGCAACAGCAACAGCAACAACAACAACAACAACAACAAAAATCTTTGAAACACTCAACACCCAACCCTGCCATTAAACCTCACCCCACGATAATCCCAACCACCATTAATAAACGAAAAAAAAAAACAACCCTTCAGAATACCCCAAGCATCTGATTTCGATGTTGTAGAAAATCCTGGATCCATTCCACAGACAAGTTGGATCCATCTTCTTCATTCTTTGCCACAGCCTCGAGCTGTGAACTCGGCAGCATCAGCAACCGTAGCGGACCAGGCAGAAAACCTGGGTGTAAAATGCGCCAACGTGGGGGATGTGGATGTTGAAGGTCTTCCAGGTACTGTTGATGGTTCGGAAATCTGGCGATCACCAGTTGAGGTTGGTAGTTGAAATCCCATTGTTTACAAGGATTTACACATCTGCAGGTGATTGGCCTTGGGATTTCTTCCACCAACGATGTAGGACACTCTATCAACTCAAGGATGGCTTTTAAACATAGAGGATAGACGTACCTGAGAGGATTAGTGTCCAGAAACACACCCACCCAAAAAGACAAGTTGATTGGGACTTTCTGACGGCAATCCTCATCATAATCCCGGTGATTCAAACTGGGTAACTGGATGTTTTTTTCTAAATACTTTACAATGTGCAAATGAACATATCCACGGATCCTATTTTTGGAGAACAAACACAAAAAACACAGATAAGCTCAATTAAGTGAATCAACTGAAGCAAGGAAAATCCACTTCTCTGAATCTGTGTTAGTCTTCGGATTGGCTCCAACTTACCCTGACCATTTCCACCCTCACGTTACGTTGTTGCCCGGGGAACTAAAGAAACTTCGGCACAGAACAAGTCTCAAAACATCTGGATCCATGTTCCTCAGTGGCTTCGAAGCTGATGATATTATACATCATATATGTAGGTGTATATGGGTGTTTCCAGAAATAGGGGTACCCCAAAATGGATGGTTTATAATGGAAAACCGCATTTAAATGGATGATTTGGGGATATCCCTATTTTCGGAAACACCCATATAAATATTTATATATGTGAAAGGTGGCCACCTACTGCATTCGCTTAAAACCGGGGTAGAAGATCACATACTGTTGATGCACTTGTGCTTATATGCCACTATTTACACTCACTTCGCAGCTGAAAGTAGGCGGCCATCCCTAAGAGGAAACTAGCATTCCAACCCCAACCATCCGTTTTCAGGGGCAAGCTGTTAGTTTTGGGGAGCGTAGACCTCTCAAATTTTGTGAAATCCCCCAAAAGTCAACTGGAAAATGTTTGCTGGGCTTTCTGGGTTTCTACTTTCCCAGAGGGTGAATCCCCAGACCCTTGTGGTAACAGCAGCAAAAATTATATAGCAAATGTTGGTCTCTGGAAAAAAAAGCTTTCATGATTCCAAAAAAGTCAAGTCTGCTTCAAATTCCCAAAAAAAAACACCTCAAAATTTGGGCTTCCTTTCCTACGGAAAGGTGAAGGGGTTGAATCCCTGGAAACTCCTGGATGGATCTTTTCACCAATCCTTCCCACAAGTCCCAAAAAACCTCGACCCTTCTAATCGTTTTCATGAAAAATCCTCTTCTCGCGCCAAAGACGCTGGATCAGATGATGAATGGGTTCTGGCCGTGTGCCATCTTGGAGCAAGAGTAACTGTACCGGGCCCCACTTTCGAATGGCATTGACCACTGGAGCATCCTCAGGTGACCATGGCGGTGATATGGCAGGTGATGATGCTGATATGGCAAAGGACAAACAATAAGCAGAACCAAGATGGCAATCATGATGATGATGATGATGATGATGATGATGATGATGATGATGATGATGATGATGATGATGATGATGATGATGTTGGCGATGGTGATGGTGATCATGATGGTGCTAAGGACGACGAGCAGGAACCATGTGTGCAACAACGATCAACTACAGCGATGCTATGCTTTGAGTGGATTGTAATCTTGCAATTTGACCCAAGCATCATCATGGAGGATGTCGAAAATTCGTCCTCAGTGAACCAACTGAAAGGGTTCAATATGGACCACTACCACCACCGACCGATGGTTTCAAATGACATCTTCCACTCGGGATACCGGAGAGCTGGTAGCTTTTAGCTGAAATGTAAACATATACATCCTGACCATTCTCAAAATGACACCGAGGATCCTTTGAAATGAATCCAGGGTTTTTCTTATCAAAGACCTCTAATACAATGAGTCAAAGGTCAAACTACAAAATGTCGCACACAAAAGAAATCTCCCCAAAATCACACTTCCACCAAACAAAAAAAAACGGCCAAAAAAACAAGGTCTTCAAACAAAAAAACGTCAAAAAAAAACATCAAAAACAATTTTAAAAAAACGTCAACAAAACAAAACGCCGTGGACCGTGAGAGTCCAAGCATCCATGAAATAAGAACTCCTTCAACTCATTTGGAAGAAATCGAAGGAGCCCTCTGGGATCTGCAATCACGGACAAGACCAGACACGCTGCACCAGCAAAGATCAATAGGAGAAAGCCTGGATCAATGAATGAAAATGGGCTGACAACAAACCTGCAGATGGGCTTGTTAACTTTTTGAAGGTCTATAATGGGGGTGGTGTTTTTTTTCTAAATATGTGTGATTTCCATTAAATGAGTCCAGTGACCACTATAACAACGGAACACCCTAAATCTTACCCTTAACCCCGCTCCTTTGTTCACTAGCAATTCTGGAGCTAAGGAGAGCATCCCAAGACCCGAGGCATTTATGGAAACCCAAACGTGTTTTGGCCCACCTTTTCTACGCATCTCGATCTTGCGTAATCAAGCAGGAAAAGATGCCCCCAGACATGGCATTCAAGGCAAAACCATTTAGATCCATTTTGCCAGTCCAACTCTATCAAAAATAAGCAGACCGTGACAAAAATCACAATTCTTTTTGAGAAAACAAAAGGAGTGGAACCCCCACCCAAACCAAAAAAAACGTCGGGTCCGCTATATTTCTTCAAACATCGATGTTCCCGTTTTGTTTTTAAGCCAAAGGGGGTGATGTATTCAGGTTCCATCCGTTGTCCGGAGGAACCTTTGGGGAATTAAGAACGGTCTTAAAGAAAGTCAGGGTTCAAGTGCAGAATTCTATATAGATTTTTGGATCCTTAAAAAAATGCTTGCCATGAAAATGGTCCCCATGAAAAACTGGGTAGTAAAAAAACAAAAAAAATGAATCTTTCCCCCAAGCGAGAGTATGGCTCCCCAATCTCAAGGGGATCGCATCGGGGGGTTTTGATCACTTCGTCGAGTCACTATTGGCGACCAGAAAGCGCGTCAAGGCCCAGCAGCTGCCCATGACCTGATCGCATGAGACCAGTTCTAGGATCAGTTTGGCAGCATTATTTTCCTGTCAATTGAGCCACGAATAAAACCCGGCCTTTCTTTCCATGAAATACTGGTTGTGAAATTGGGATCCTTATCATGGCAAATCGTTAGGATAATCCCCTATATAACCCAACCAACCACGGTTTTTTTCATTGCTCAATTAACAGTGGTCATTATTTTACCAACCCAAACAATGCACTGTCAGAGGAAGATTCCTCAAAATCACAATATACTTTCATTGCTTGTTTCCCCCGAAATGGGTAAATCAATGATCCCTGGTCAAAATCCACTAAAAAACAACAACTATCTCTGGAAAATGCAAGAACTTGAAAGATTCGTATTAGTGTCTTTCCCAGAAAGTCCAAAGACCAAATTTTGTCCCTTGGTACTAGGAAATCCTTTACATGAATCATCCTAAAGACCATTCTTTGTTTGTTCTTGGACGTCCAGGGTTTTGTTTTAGTCCTTGTTTTTGATTTGGTCAAATTATAATACCTCACCAACCTGGATTTTCCTGAAATAAGGAGATTTTGCTTCCAAAAAGCTACCTTTTGAGGGCCCAGGTCGTGTTTTCGGTCATTATAATTTGACCAGATTACGTGGTGGAGCGGAGTGAAAGAGTTGGTGTGGAGCCATCGAGTGTCAAACTTAGGTGATAACTACCATCTACTTGGAGGATCATCGCAGTTAGTAAGGGTTAGTAACGACCATTTTCGACCATTTGGAAGGGGAACGTTGCTAGGGGACTTAGGATCATCATGGTCATTGACCACATGATGTTCCATCAAAACCCTCTGCAATCTATGCCGATTTCCTTTGAAAATTGGCACTAATTTTGGGGTGGAATTTCCCAAATGGACCATGATTTGTTGCGTCAAATCGTAATCTTTCTACCATAGGCTCAATATTTTTCTGTTGCCACAGTTGCGCCCGTGGCAAAGATGAGGAGGGCGAAACTCCCAAGGACCATGGGAGTTGTTTAATATCTCTGGATCTCCTTTGAATCAATCTCTATGGCACATGTAACAGATTCTCAAATCTGTTTCAAAAAAAAATACCGCGGAAACTTCGTGAATCAGTAATTTTGCGGCATCAATCACCAGGAAACAACAAAAAAAACAAAGGATTCAGGTTGGTAGATGTTGTAGCATGTTGGTAGTTCAACCAACCCATTTGAAAAATATACGCAAGTCAAATAGGATCATCTCGGCAGGTAGGTAGGGGTGAAAATAAAATATTTGAAACCACCACCTAGAAATTCAATGGGAAAATGTAGCAAATTCAGTGGACTCCCACCAACTGGAATGAATATCAGCCATATGCTTGACTTTGAATGATTAACATAATTTTCTTTTGACTCCAAAGGAGTAGCCACTGTAGATCATGTTGCACCAACCACTCGGGGGATTTTTTGAAGCCCGTGTTTCAAGTATGCATATGAAAAAAATATAGGAAGTCACAAATACATAGCTATGTAAAAGCTATGTTTACCTAGCTATTCTTCATCATTCACCATCCTTGGACGTTGTTTCTATGTCCCATCTCTTCAGCGCCAAGGTGCTAAGAGGACCACACCAAGCAGTCGAAGAGGAGATGCAAAATGAAACTCGCTCTCAACTCTCCGCAGCATAACCTCAGCGAGGCCAGGAGACAAATTAACAAATGTAGGCCACTGAAATGTGGGTTAAGAACCCTGCAATTTTTTAGGGGTTAGGTAAGTGGATCTTCATTGAAATTTTTTAGGGGTTAGGTAAGTGGATCTTGATTCCCAGTATATAATATAGTTCTCAATATCAGTGTATTTGTACAATTTTTTGGTGGTTAGGTAAGTGGATCTTGATTCCAATATACAATAGTTCTCTATATACGTCTATATATAATTTCGTGCTTGGGTAAGTGGATTCCGAAACCAATATACCATCTGGAAAGTAGATGGCGCAATGCCACTCCCAAAAGGTGGCGATTTGTAAGGGTCCATGATAAACCAATACATGGGAGTGGCTAGCCATCTACTTTCACTGCGGTGCATACGATAATCCATATGTATATTTTTTAATAGATACATATATAAGTTTTAAGAGGATTGGGAATCCCGTTGCTATTGGTTCTAAGCTCCAAAAGACAAAACAGAGGATCTCCAAATCATTGGATCCCTTACCTTACTGGCCAGCCTTTATTCAAACACAATGGTGATGGTTCATAAGCCTTTGTGAAACCCAGCTAATTCTATGAGGAGGTAGCTTTTCGGGAAAGGTGGTGCTGATTCCTTTTTGGCCACCTCCTCGTTTGAACCACTGAAAGGATGGCCAGAAAACGACTTGTAAAGAATGAGATGCACTATCAACCTCAACTTGAAAGCAAATCGACAGTACATCAAAAAGTGACATACACCTGCATTACTTTTAACACTCCCAATATGAATCCCTGCTGTATGAAAAGGGGGTGCAAGCTTGACTACAGAGTTCTGGTACATGTTGGATGCCTTGAAATGCTTCCATGTTGCCTCTTCCTGATTCATGATTGGGTTGAACAACACAAAATGCTTCGGAACCAACATTTGCTGAAATGCCTGCTCAGATGTAGCTGAATCTAGCCCATGAATTGGCTCTTCCACCCAAGAACGAATCATGTTGAATTCTAACTGACCGCCCGATTCCCTTAGACCCTGAAAGAGCATCAAACAAATAGCACAGAAGACTCAAAAAAAACACAACAAAAATCCTGGGAAAAATAGCGTGATGACTTCAGCTACCTTTTTCTTCCAAGGTTCCAAGACAACAACAAGAATCCAATAATTAGTGCATCATCATCAATAGGAATTCTGGCATAAATGTACACCAGTGAGTTTCTGTTTTCATATATAAATATATATATATATACATACCGGGAACCCAAATGACCCTTGTTTTGGCGGGTTGAGCTTCAAAAACAGAGGTCATTTGGGTTCCAGGTATATACAATTCAAGATTACTCCAATAGGATTTGGAAGCCAGCTCAGCTGATTGCAATGGTCGGTAGGATGAAGAAAGAGAACCACATTCTATTTGTCCACCAGAAAAACTTCGTAACAAGAACCGAATACTAATATGACCATAAAAACAGCCTTCTCAAGATACCTTGAAAAGATATAGTACCAAACCCCACAACCAGCAAGCCCATGAGAGACAAGTTACCACCGCCTCCTTCATGGGCTCAGGCCTTGTGGCCATCTTCTCTTGACCGATGCACATGGCAAAGACGACGACCCCAAGACCAACGGCGTCACTTGAGCCCAGGTGACATAGCTGATTCCCTACCAGAAAAGCACCACAGTGCACTGCTCATATTTTACCTCTTGGATGGAAATGGGATTCTTGCTGGTGGTTGAACCAACCCATTTTGAAAAATATGCGCAAGTCAAATTGGATCATCTACCCAAGGTTTGGGGTGAACATAAAAAATATTTGAAACCACCACCTAGGATTGTATTGAATAAAAGCATATCTTTGTGACCTCCATCGTTTGTAGGCTCCAATCATTTCAGACCCCAACACCCTTTGAATCTACGTTGTGAACCGAGAGGTCTGGATCTTTGGGGGATTTTCTTCAACAAATCGCCCAGGGAAAATCGCTGGATGTTCGTTTAAAAAAAAACAGCTACAGCTAGAAACTTGGACGAATGGATACCAGTAAGTGATGCCTTGTTAAAGGCATCTCCGGGTTCAAATATGGCTTTTTGGAGGGGGAATCGGTATCTCTGTGAAAAATTTTCATGGGGGTTATCCAGTTATCCATGTCCCCTCAAAGTGGAGTATGACAACCAACCTCTCATCTGTTCCAAAGAAAAATTGCAGCTTCACTTTGCGGACGCACAACGCCATCCCGCTTCCGAATTGACGGAACAGGGATCCCCTAATAGTTTCACTGAGGGTCTACAGTCTTTGAAGACGAACGAACGGCTGCAAACAAAAAAACTGGACCACCAAGAAGCGGCCCCTGGCCAATGTGTAATGATTATATAATTATATACATATATATACCCAGAAAGCCCAAAGACCAAACTTTGACCCTTGGTAGCAGGGAATTCTTTACATGAGTTATCCTAAAGACCAGCCACTTTGTTTGGTCGACTGGACTTTCAGGGGTGGTTGACTGATACCTCTCCCATGTCTTGGCGCGCGGACATGTCAAACCATGAAGAGATGATAAAACGATTGCGTTCCTTGGCCACTTTTTGCGAACGAACCCTCTGAAGGTCAGCAACAGCAACGTCTTATCGGAGATGCACCAAAACAAGGAAGACTTACATAAATGTGAATCATATGGATATAAGAGATCCTGCACCAATTGAGAGGTACCTTATCTAAGATGATTTCAGGTGAAAATCTACATCTCGTGTGATTTCATTCAAAAGCTTGTCCTGTGGAAGCAACCATCACAGCTTCAAGGGAATGTGAGCGTTTCTTTGACCTGGAAGTATATCACATGATTATCACATGCAAAGTTATGGATCGTTGTTTGCATCATCTGCATTTCTAGAAAGTGCATAAATCGATACATCCAATCTCTTCACTTGAAAACCCTTACACTCCCGTAAACTAACATAGCTGGCTGGAAAATGAACCCAACTTGAAGATGTATTCCCTATTGAACATAGGGATTTTCCAGCCAGCTATGTTAGTTTACCAGGGGGGTAAATCCTCCAGTTTTCACATCTTTTTGGAGCACTTTTTAGGAGATCCCGTCACAGCAACCCCATCGTTTTACCCTTGAGCCACTGGACCAAGTTCCACCAATAACTTCGCCAAGACCTTGCATGGTCCTGTCCACTAGTCCACTTTTAAAGGATCTCAGCCACCAAAAAGAAAAACAACATGATATTATATTACTTTCCATGAAATGCTGGCTGGTTAAGGGGGGATCTTCTATAATAAACTGGTTGGTGGTTTCAACCCCTTTGAAAAATATTAGTCAAAATGGGAATCTTCCCAAAGTAGGGGTGAAAATAAAGAAAAATTGAAACCACCACCTAGTATATTACTTTCCATGAAATACTGGCTGGTTAATAGGGGTTTCAACCCCTTTGAAAAAATATTAGTCAAAATGGGAATCTTCCCAAAGTAGGGGTGAAAATAAAAAAAAATTGAAACCACCACCTAGTATATTACTTTCCATGAAACACTGGCTGGTTAATAAGGGATCTTCTATAATAAATTGTCATAAACCCTATAACAAAGGGCAGTTTCTCATCCCCCTTTTGCCAACCTAACCAACCAGTGGCCCTTTTTTCATTGCTCAATCTGAGGTCTGTCCCTTGTATCTTTCACCACGATCCAGTCACTGGAGCTACTATATATAATTTAGCTATATATATGGATGTTTCCTTAAATGGTGGTACCCCCAAAGCACCCCAAAATGATCATTTTTAGTAGGAAAACCCATGGTTGTTGGGTACCACCATTTTAGGAAACATCCATATAGATCTCCCAAAAAAAAATCCCCGATTCGGCATCAACCAAACCCCATGAAGCAAAACTGGACCTACCAGGCTGTTGACACCAAACCGAGGGTTCAACAAGTTCTTTACTCACCAAGAATAGTCTCAACGAATTGTGATATTAAATCTCCCGAAAAACCAAACTGTTTGAACCCCAAAAATTGGCCGGTTTGGGTCGATGTTTCTCCTTTTTCCAATATGTTGGTACTTTCAGGTTCCATGCTTGTGTTCGGGGGTGTACCCTCCAGGAAATTAACATATCCCACCTGGGGAAAAGGAAAATCATCTTCAAAATGGACTTTTCAGGGGCTATATTAGTTCCCAGGAGGGTACCATTTTTGCAGCAAAAAAATCCAACTAAAACAAAAATGTGGCCATTTCTTCCCACCAAGCTGGACAACAAAAACCTCCGGAAAAGCCGACGGCTCGGTTGGTCCTCGTAGTGACGCTTCAAAGTCCTGGATCAAACAAAACCGTAGGTTATCCTGCCAAGTTTGAGAAACTACCCAGAATATGTGTGTGTAATCTATATATATGCAAAATTTGGGAGATACAACCGCCCTGATATCACAAATTGATAGCAACTCAAGATAAAAATGAATATTTATGTGTATATATATATATACATACATACATTACACTACATTACATTACATTACATTACATTCCATTCCATTCCATTCCATTACATTACATTCCATTCCATTCCATTACATTACATTACATTACATTACATTACATACGTACATTCATTGATACATTTAATTATATATACACATATTTGTTTGAAATCATGTACCGTTGCCCAATCCACTACGACATCTCTATGACTACTCAAGATATGTTTTCGGCAAAAACCTGTTCTCCACACTTCCTCTATTTAGCTTCACTTATCTAATCAGATCGAATCAACTAGTCCAAGCTTCAATCCAAATTTCCCCGCTAAAAAAACTGCAAACCCTGGCCCCCACTCGGATGTCCCAAGAAGTTAGTTAAAGGTTAGTACGTGGGTTATAACCCTAATACATCCCATTTATAAGTAGATTATAACCCATTTACTAGCCATACTAAATTCCTGGGACATCCTGGCATCCCAAACGCGGGGTCCCTGAGACGTTGCGCGGCATGCGCGGAAGGCCACAGTTTTCGGCACCTCCGCAGAAGCTTTCGGCCATGCAGCGTTGTACGGGAAGGAGGATCAATTTCTTGGTGTTTTCAATGGCTTAATGAGAAAAAAAACATATGTACATGTTTGTTTGAATGAAAGGAAATTATGTATCTATCTATAAATACAATAAAACAATTCTTCAGATTTTGGAACTTCGATTCTAAAAGACAATCATCTGAAATCTGGGTCAAAAAAAAAAACTCTGGCGGAGTAAGATGTAGGGATTATTATATCTATCTGGCCCAAATTTTCATATTTCACCAAGCTGGATTTCCCCCGAAATTATGGGGGGGGGGG
>DF240521.1:0-22478 GCA_000507305.1 Breviolum minutum Mf 1.05b.01 | reverse complement strand
GGGGGGGGGGGGACCTTTCCTTCCAAAAAAAAACTACCATTTTGGGGTCCCCAAATGGGATCGGTGGTGCTGTCAACCCAGGGAGGCACCTCCGCATCCTTCGTCTGGGAAGCGCACTTCGGGCATTAAGACTTGAACCTGCGGGTGTGTCTGAGAGGACAGGCGGATGGGTCAGATGGGTTTGGAGGTTTTTTGAAGATATGGATGTTTCCGAAAATTGGCGCTTTGGGTTGATGTTTCTCCTTTTTCCTTTTGTTGGTATTTTCAGGTTCCATGTTTGTTTTCGGTGGTGTACCCTCCAGGGAACTAACATATCCCCACCTTGGGAAAAGGAAAATCATCTTCAAACATGCCATTTTTGGGAGATATGTTAGTTCCCTGAAAGGTATTTTCAGTGAAACGAAAAAAAAGGAAGGAATGGCGAAAAACGAAAAAAAAAACTTGGAGACTTTGGGGAATTCCAACCTTAACTTCTGATGGAAGAAATCTTGCACCTGTTGATAGGTAGTGCATACCATTATTTACAGGGTTTATACCTCCCAGGTGGTGCAGGATTTCTGAACCATCAACAGTTACACTTGGAACACTACTTTTCTTTGTCGGTCGTTCCTGCAAGGTAGTTCTTCCATGTGGTTTTGGTTCACGTTGAACATCCGGCGTGCTGGAGAAATCTTAAACACCTCCCAAGCAAAAAAATAGCTCCCTTCCAAAAAAAACGCTAGTTCTATATATCACAGGGAACACGGTCGTACCCTTGGGATGGTACCCTTAACAATCAATGTGTGTTCGTTGGGTATTTCCACTATCAATCTTATCTATATAGTTTCTTTCCAAGAACATACCCCCAAAAGCCCTGAAGCAGGGGTACATCAATGAAGATTCATTCCTTTCATTTGGTTTTTTTGGGGGACAACCCATGTTCCAATGTTCCAGAAGTATGCTGGAGCTTTCTTCAAAAGTCATCTTCACAAAGGGCCTGTACATATTTTTTTTACATTCCACGACGACGAAGCGAGCACGCTGCCTGGGTACCATGCAAAANGCAGAAAACCAAATGGTAAATCGGCCTTCTGACGCTTTGCGGCCCTGGGGGTGTTCAACCGTCGCACATCCACCGTGGGTCAGGACCCACGCCACAAAAATGGCGGTGATGTAGAAGAGCACGTTTCCCGTAGTCACTTGCTTTACCTCCTTCAGGTCCAAAGAGGGAAATCCCCAAGGATAAGACCAACCACGTAAAGGTCTGGGCCTGGTCTGTCCGTCCGGCAAAGGAATGTGACGAGCTTCGGTGTAGGTCTCACACGGAGGAGAGCTGTGGCAACCGATGACTCGACCCTGATGGATTTGCGATTTCCAAAATGCCTGTACTTCCAAATCCAGGAGGTTACCCTGCTTCTGATCCAAACAGAGATCGAGGCATAATGGCCACACCGAGCGTGGACCAAAATCGAGCTTCCAGATTTGGGTGGCAATATCGTCAAATCTTCTGTGCCCTGAGAAGAGCACCAGGTAAAAGACTTCCACCGGAAAGAAAACTCGAGGGATCTGTTCATCAGGAGGCTTCCAATCTCCTACTTCGCCCTGCCATAGATGTTCTTGGTCGGCCAACCTCTGCGGAATGTTGACCTTGTTCTCTGTTGCGAACCTTGGCCGAGATGAGCCACGGCGTAGCCCCATCCAGACAGGTAATGAGCCCAGCTCAAGCTCCCATTGCCGAAGCCTCTCATCACGAGAGAGATGAGGTCTTCCTGTCGATTGTCGAGGTCCGGAAAAATTGTGCAAGATAGCCGCTAGGCGGTCTTGGGCTTCCAGTACAACTTCGAAATCGTCCTGCTGCCAGCATACTTCATCAATCATGGAGGTCAAATGACCCGCGAAGGTCTGCTGGCACTCCGAAGGGCAAACATCCAAGGCTGCCACCAGCTCCGCCACAAACTGTAGCCAGGTTGAGTCATCCATGGGCCATATGCCCTCATGTGAGGCCCACTTGTCAATGAAGGCCTTCTGCTCGTCCTGCAAGCCACCGGTACCAGTCATCACCGGTCGTGATACCGTGATGGGCTCAAGCTGAACCTGTGGCACCTTTCTCCCCGTAGCAAGACCAACTGGCATCCTGGAGTCAGGCTGACGGATGCCTGTCCTGCGCTCTTCCAAAACCTTGATAGCAGCGGCTTCATCTAATGCAAGGGCGTCCTCTTCACTGATCGGCTTGGAGTGAAGAAGGAGCCAAGGCAGACATTTCCTCGAACTGTACTGCAGATGAACGATGAGCCTAGGACGGGTGCAAAACTGTTTGTTGCACGCAGCGCATGTTGTGGAAGATGCGAATCTTCGGGCTGCAACCTTGACACCATGCACTTTATATCGGTGCGTGGCCAGGCTCGCATGGTCCTTGAAAAAACGACCACAGTCATTGCAATGAACACGAGAGTCAGTCACCTGTTCCTTCCCGGGGACCATCCATCCTGCCGATTGCAGTGTCTGTTTGATCTCCATGTCGGCCATAGTGAGATCAATCCACTGCTGGAGAAAGAACTGGTTGGCCTTCTGCGCTTTTCGGATTTTTGCAAATACCATCAGCCAAATCCGGGGCTGGGAAGGCAAGTTGGTCGGGTGTCTGGATGGCCAGCAGACAGTCGACAACCTTGGCACCACCGGATGAAACCGAGAGCCATTGGATTGCTTCTTGCACACAAGCCCACCATGAGTTGCTACCACATGCCTGTAAGTTGGCAGTAATAGATGGAATGAGACCGTCTTCCGGGTGACGTAGAAGTTGCCCAAGTAGACGCAACCTCGTGACATGAAGGACTGCCTCAGGCAGAAAGTAACCCGCAGCATGGGCGACAGCCTCCATGCTAATATGTGGGTGTTGATCCTTGTAGTTGCGCGGGATCATGCAACCATACAATCGCCACACACATGCTGACCAAGCCTCCAGTTCACCTTTAGACAACCGTCTCCATGTGCCAGTGTTGTACGTGAGCACTGAAATGCCAAGCGCCTGCAGGATTTGTCTTCGCCTTTGTAAGGGAATATCATCCTTCGCCAAACAGGATGCCATCAAAGGACGAACAGCATGGTAGGCCTTGCTGCCCCTTGTTTTGATCTCTGGGAGAAGGGAGCCGGAACCATCAATGATACTTCCAAGGTGCTTGTAGGTGAAAAACGCTCTGACTGGCACTGGTGGGGAAAACTCCAAACAACACAGTAGTGAGGGGTCTTTGCGGCCATAGAACTGCTGGTGATGAGCTTTTCCATCAGGGCCCAATGACAGCAGCGGTCTTGTGAGGCCCATAGGACAGGTGCAAACCACGTCTGGTGCAGGCTTCCTGCAAACTACTGAAAGCCACGCTAGCTCTGGCCTCGATGGTGGCTGAATCACCGGCAAGGAATAAAGCAGTGTCATCTGCCCAGGTTGTGCCACAGGGCACTTCTTCCGGAAGCTGCAGTATAGAAGGATTGCATGTCAGGAAGTCGTAAGTTTCCCCAAGGATGTCAGCCATTGCATAGCTGAAAAGGATATCAGCTAAAGGGTCACCAGGTCGGTGCCAGTAGCAGGGGCAAACAATGCACTGGATGTTGGCACCTGATACCATGACCTTTCCAATGTGCTACGAACAATTGAAGCAACCATCCAAGGGATGTTGGCGTCCTCCATGAGACAGGTCTTACTCACATACTGAAAAAAGGCAGACATGGCTTCCTCCGGCAGACCAAGGCGACTAAACAAAGCCTTCAGAAAGCTCTCCTCATTGACATCAGGTTCGCTGGAGTAGAGCTCCTTGATCACTGAATAATAGGCCGCCTTGAGATCAATAAAGATGACTGCCATTGCTTGCCCACTGGCCGCACAACTGTCAATATGCAGTCGCAAGGGGAGATGAGCCCCTGAAACACCGACACCTTTGCGACACCCAAATTGACAGGGCGCGGCTAGGCGACTCAGCCCTTCTGCAAGCGGCTTCCTCCATGACTTTGCAAAAATTTTCGCAGCCGTGTTTTGCAAGAGAATGCCACGGAAGCTCGCAGGATCCGACATAGCACCCTTGTTCTTGTAAAGAGGAATGAGAAAGCCACCACGAAATTGGATAGGGAGGTATTGACGCGCTGCAGATTTGAGGAATAAGGCATAAAGGTGCCGCCTGTTCTCAGCGACTGCTCCCTGCCAACATTCTGCACCAAAACCATCAAAACCAGGCGCCTTCTTCCACGACAACTGTCGTACCGAAGCCTCGAAAGAGGGTAAGGTTGGAACATCATTGAGCACGAAAGTGGCGTCAATGGTACACCTCTGGCTGCGGCAGGCATAGTCCATGAGCTCGTCAACCTGGATCTCATTAGAGTGCTCAATCTCGGCAAAATGCCCCTCCCAAACACGTAGGTATCGACGTCGTGTATGCTCACCTGCATCAGTCTTCGAGATGTCGATTGCAGGAAGTGGCTTGGGCATCTTGAAGCCTTTTTCCCGGTTCACAGGCCTCTTTGGTCTCAAAGTCTGAAAGAGAGTATTGGCTTCGCCCTGTGTCACATTGCGCCGGAAGTCCAAGGCACAAGTGGCACGATGCTCAACAAGATCCGTTTTCCTTGAAGCACGAAACTGGTCATCGAGCAATTTTCGAGTCCAAAGGAGCAAGGCTCTTTCTTGATAGGAGTTTGCTACCTCAACTGAAAAGCAGGGAGCAGGCTGTTGGGTCTTGGCAGACCTCCAAATACCAAAGAACCGACACAAAACCCACTCATTGATGCGTCTGTCGGCACTGCGGATTTGTATTTCCGTGTCCTTGCGGGCAGTGAGGAGGTTCCAAGTTTTGTCGCTGAAGAAGACTTGTCGGACATGTCTTTTGGGCAAGGGAAACCATTTCTTCAGAAAAGTCGCACAGTGCTTCTCTAAAGCCTCCCAATGGGAGTCGATTCCAACACCCCAGGGAACATGGGGCATTGTCACGATCATCCGCTTCAATAGGTCTGGACTGTCTCTTGCCTTTTTTCGGTCATAAAGT
Source organism: Breviolum minutum Mf 1.05b.01 (assembly GCA_000507305.1). Classification (NCBI taxonomy): domain Eukaryota; class Dinophyceae; order Suessiales; family Symbiodiniaceae; genus Breviolum; species Breviolum minutum. The sequence continues at coordinate 17,475 of DF240521.1, read as the reverse complement.
GCTCGCCGTGGGCGAGAAACTCCAGAGCTTGGCACAACTGAGAACTCCAAATCCAAAGCCACAACAAAATGGTCAAAGTCACCGGAAAGCAGATCGAAATCACAATCTACAACGGAGCTACGAATGCCGGCTGTCCAAGACAAAGGCACGCCAATGTAGTCAACTGGATTGCCCGCCAGACGCAGACCTGAAGGTAGACGAAGGCCCACTGTGCAGATGACTGTGAGTCGCAGGGAGAATCATGTCATGGTGCTCCAATCAAAGACCGAAGATGTTCTCCTGCGAGGTTCTCAAGTTCCCATCCATGGGAACTAATGCCAGAGGTTTCAACAGAGCCAACATGCGCGTCGCAATCTCCCATAATGACAATGTCTTTGCTCTTAAAAGGTGCAAGTATCCTTGAGAAGTCAGCCCACCAAGCATCAATATCCGTGGGGTCTCGTCCACTTTGCGGAGCATAGACAATGGCAAACATACATTGAAGCAGCGGGTGGTCGCAATCCAATAGCAACCATGTAGAACTCGAAGCACGCACATGGAAATGTGCTGGTTTCAAAGGCCCACACCCAGCGAGAGGACCATCAGGGTTGACCCATAACTCGACTCCGCCTTGTCCCGAGGATGATGCTGCCACAAACCTGGTGAGACCCAGAAAACTAGATACCCGATCAACTTTGGCCCTCGTCTCCTGAACAGCTAGGAGATCGTAGCCATGATCTTTCATCTGGGTGCCAAGCAAGTCAAGCTTGCAAGAAAGTCCATCACCCGGGGATTTTTCTTTCAGAGACCTCACATTGGCAGTTCCGAGTTTCAGCCTTGTAAGAGTCGCCCTGGCGTTGCTGGAACGAACTTCGGGCTGGTTGGCGAAGGGGTCAACTGACATCTGTGGTACCCCAGGCAAACTAAATCCAAGAACCAAATCGTCAAGTAGAGGAAGCGAGGAAGGCCCAGGTAGATGGTTTTCAACCAAAAGCCATGCCCAAGGTAGGAGGTGAACATTCATCCAGCGCATGGCATCCGGCACATTGCGAAAAGGGGACCAACCTTGTGAAGCGATAGCTCTCGCGATGCTATCGACTGCTTCATTATCGACCTGCCCTGAGTGAGCTTTCACGTGTCTAAAGCCAACCGAAGGTAGGGAGGACTCGGCAAGGCAATAGAGTTGGCGTATCATAACTCCTACACCGTCCGGGTGCCGTCAGCTCCTAATCCGACAGACGTTGAATCTCCGTAGATGAAAACCTGCCTGGCCGTGTCGACAAGACTTGAGACCAGCCAATCCAGCACATGAGCCAAGGCCTGTGCCTCAGCCTGAAGCGAGCCCTTGCAATCCTCGATGATTTCACCAGTGAATCCCCATCGAAAATATCCCCCATCGACTGTCCGCAACACAATGGAGAAAGCCCATGCCCCGACACCTGTGGAGGGAATGAAGGAGCCATCCAAAAAGATATGGTACTCACCCGTTTCAGTAAATGAAGGCTGAAAGCTACTGATGAGAGACACGTATTCGTGGGCATCCGGAATGGCAGTCCAATCATTGGAAAACGCTGCTGCAGGCCAGGGGCGGATGGAAAGCAAACCATCCCTCAGCTTCGCAACCTCCTCGCTTCTAAAAGTGGCCTCCGCAATGGACTGTCTCCAAGGGCAGAGCGAAGAAAGACTGCTGTCAAGACAGATGAGTTTGGGAACTGTCACAGTGTGCGGTGACGCAGAAACACTGCCAGGATTCAGGTCGGAGTCAGAAGCCGGAGTAGCACCAGGGCTTGCTTCGGACTGCTTCACACACCAGCGGTCAAAGACATGGGGATCCACAGCAGAAGACAAGCCCTGTTGTCGCAACCGCCTCTGGACACCGGTCTGAATCAGCGACAGCGAACCATCATCGCTCTCAACACCTGAATCATTGGGTCTGTACTCTACGGCATCAGTCGTCCACCTAATCACAGAATGCTGCAAAAGGGAGTGAAAGGGAGTGTCGGCTTGATCAACTCCTCGAAATTCCCTACTCCTGCTACGACTGCGTGAGGGATCAGAGGCAGCAGGGGAATCCTCAAGAGGGTCGGGTGGTGGACTATCCTCCCAGATCCTCAAATTCCTTGACGTGATCTCGGCATGCTCAAAGTCACACCAGTCTTCGCGCTCAGATCTGACTTGTAGACGGATGTGGTCGCCGTCAAAAAATTCTCTTCTTGTTGTGTCAAGTTCACCCCAAATTTGATTGTTGTAGTTGAGGAAACACAAGACAGCGGGTCTATGGCAAAACCACCTCGTGCGGACAAAGCCAATGAATTGGTCCCTGGTGGAATGCCGCGGTCCCCACAAAACCTTGACCTTCTGCTTTTGGTGGTTGGAGGTGTGTGGCGCATGGAACTTGATAGTGAGTAGGATGAGAACGTCATCCTCATGAACCTGCTCGAATCTGTCGTCTCTGAACTGCATCAAAAAGAGACGTTCAGAAGGGCCGCTAACAAAGCTAGGAGGGCTGCCAACCTCATGCAGCGTCTCAACGTCGTCATAAGTGCGATGCAAGAATGGCCATCTCGCTGCGACTTGGTCAAGTAGAGGAAGAGACGTGTCAACCTGGATCAGCGACGAAGTCTGGTGTAGTCCAAGAAGTCTGATCCCAACAAGATTGGGGGAGATTGAAGGCCTGATACTCGATGTAGCTCGCTGCATAAAGTCAGACTCATCATTGTCATCCCCACCTTGATGAAGGTTCGCTGCTTCCTCAACTGATAGTCTCTCGTCCCACCAAATGGGGATAAACAGCCCTGAGTGCGCACGTCGGGTTCTGCGGGGACCCATCCAAGCACGAGTCGCACCGCCTACTGGCACGAGAAGCTGGTGTCTTTCACAGACTGGCAGGCATAGGTCAAACACAGCCTCCGTGTCAAAATCTCGGGGGAGGAGTCCTGCACGCCAAAGAGGGCGAGAGATGCTAAGGCTTGCCAATTCACGTGCTGCCACACGCACTGGATATAATGGGGACCTCGGCCTTCTGTTGACTTCTGCAATGATATGGAGAACACCGACGGCCCCTGGCTCTGTGAAGGGCGCTGGGCTCACAATGTGGACCTGCAGAGTATCATCCTGCCCGATGTGGTCGTTCCACACCCTTTTGAGCTTTTCGCGCACGCGAACCACAAGCTGTGCTCGAAGGGTAAAGTCTCGAGATTGGCCGAAAGCAGCTTGTCGATTGTCATGTTTGACTAGCCAAGAGCGAAACTGTACTGTAAGTTGCCCAGAATCAGTCCTAAACTGAGCTCCAGCAGCAACAGCTGCCCTGTTGACAGAATTCTCCTCCCATCGAGGGGGTGGAATAACCCTTCCGATAACGACTTCACCCTCCGAGGTTCTCCTTGTAATTGGAATGTCTTGATCAAATGCAAGCCGGATCTCGGGGTTTGGTCGAACCTGTACTTTTGGTGGCTCCCCAACGCCATCGGTTGCACATAAATCAAGCTCCTCGTCACTGGCAACAGGCGAGGGAATCTTAATAGCCGTCTCTTGCTGGAGGAAAGCTACCTCATCTTCATCGACCTGCAAGACAGGCCTCAGGAAGAAAAGCCTGCCAATACGAGGTTTGAACCTGTCATCAGGGAGGTACTGCAAACCATCAGTTTGAACTGCAATAGTAGAAGACTCGGGAATACGATCACCAAGTTCCAAAGCCTGGCGGAAGTCCTCAACCGTCGAGACCATGGGTAGCCAAAGGGCTGTGACCAAAGGGGCCACAAGGCCAACATCACACCAAACCAAGCCAGGAACTTGATCACTGTCAACCGGAAAACCCAAGAAGTGTAGAGTCGATCTATCACCAATATGGATAAGGCCAGTGAAAGCAAGAGCACCGGGGGTTTGCAAATTCCACAAGTGGTACATAACCGTTGCCACATGATCAATGGATTGAAGCTCAGATGCATGGGGGCTGTAATCACGGTGGCCTAAATATCCCTCCTCGGTGAGGACGTGGAAACTCCAGGTGATTTGGGGCGAAACCCAATGTCCAAGCAAATTACAGCCGGCCTCGAGAAAATGATCACCATGCCAAAAGTAATCAGCAAACTCAATGGGAGTCGCAGACACTTGAGGAAGAGCATGCAACTGGACAAAAGCTCCTTCGGCAATCGTAGTCGTTTCGTCTGGATGTAGGCGATAACCCTCAGCACGGACTATGCAGCGGAAGCTTGCACGAACGCAAAGATGGTCGAACTTGGAAACCACATCCCGATTGTGAAGCTGCTGCAGATAGTAGCAGGCAATGTGCCTTACATTTGAGTTCCCATGGGCATCCCAGATCGCTGACTCCTCAAGTGTAGGGACAGCCCCAATGGGGCAAGCAGTCCTTCCATCGACGAACTCCACGATGATATGCACACATGTACGCCAGGAAGGTCGCAAGGTGTCTTGTGGCTGAGGATGCACAAAATAAAGCTTGCACGCAGCATCATGAAACTCAGGCCAATTTTGTCTGACAGCTTGTTTCAAAGTTGCAAGCTTTGCGTGTTCAAGCACAAAGTATCTTGATCCGACTGATGATCCTGACAGTCCATGACAGCAAATCCTGACGTTCTCAACCGAGTGGTCTTCAAGTTCTTGAAGACGCTGTTCAAGCAACTGCTGGCAGCAGATGTCTGGAGGGGAAGACTCGGAGATCTGCATGAGCCAAGACGTGTCGGACTCGAAGGGATCATAATCAGAATGATCGCCCGAGGAATCAATGCTCCTGTAGTCAAGCTGAGGAGGGCGAGGGTCACACCAGCGGTCATTGACATGGGGACCAACGCCCTCAACAGCCAGCTCAGTTGCGCCAAAATTTGCTGTACCCAGTAAAAGCTCACCTCGCAAATTGAAGGCCCTGAGGGAGGCTGCAAACGGGTCAGTGTAATCGAATTCTTGGACGACTGAATGCACATACAAACCAGCCTCCTCTGTGCTCAAAACTGTCCTACGAAGGTTGCCTGCTGCACAATCGCATTGGTTGCAATCATAGGCCTCAACAACTTCGAAGGTAACCGACTTGGCCTTGGTGACAACTGCTTTCTGTAGACAAGTCAGTGTCCGGCCAGCCCTCAGGCTCCAGTTTTGCCAGTTTCTGAAGCCCTTGGTCTTTTGCTGGTGTTCTCCTCGTCTCCATCCGAAATCTCCTCTACCTCCTTCTTGGCAGAGACGCCAACTGAAGAGAGACACGTTGTCATAGCTTCTTGCAATTGGACTCGAAGCTTCTCCTCCTCCTTGTCTGAAGAGGCATCTGGCATATCCTCCATGGCGGCCGTCTCCTCCACACCAGCTCCTTCTGCATGGGAGTTGAGCTGTTGGATGGTGCGTTTCGCATTCGAAACCTCCTGGAGCGCCTTTGCTTCGGCATCTTGAAGCTTGGCCATGTTCATTCTGTAGGAGTCCAGTTGTGACTCCCAAGCACGCAAGCTCTCCATCGTGAGCTTCCTGATGTGCCTTCCTGGCACGTCCCAGGGCCGATGTTGCGGCGTGGAGGTCTTTGGTAATCTGGCGATTGCCAGAGCTCTCGACCTTTTCCATGGCCTCCCGAAGGGCCGGAGGGATCGATGCTGTCTCTGGGAATGCTTTCCTGAGAGCCAGAACCAAATCCTGTGTAGATTGGTTGACCTGCTGCTGCTGCACTGTAGGAGTCGCAGGGGCTTGTTGAAATTGCTCGAAGTCCAAGATAGGCCACGGCGCCATAGTGTTGGACGTCGGCAGATAAGCAAAGGGCGAGGAGGCATTTTTCCCAGTGTTGCCCTTTGCGCTGGAATCTTTGCCAGCACCCTTCCCCTTGGCACCTGGATCTTTCCCACCCCCCTTTCCTTTTGAGTGGTTGGGCTTGGAACGACGCCTTGCACTGCTGCTTCGGGGTCGAGGGCTGTGGCTGTCTGAGGAGGCCGTCCAAGTCCACGATCGGCTTTCCCCTTCGTGACATTCCGTCCAATACCCACCACATTTCTGGCAAAATTCCGCATTCTTCTTGTTCATGATGCGGCAATGCATGCACTTCCATCCTTGGCGTGCAGATTCCATCGCAAGAACCTTTGACCTTGCGGTTTGAACACGCTGTAGGAATGCCGGGTCTCGAGAGTGGTGTCCACCCAAAGTCTTGAGAATCCAATTGAGAATAGCAGATGTCCCAAGTCGACTTCCCGTTTGAATCTGATGCCAATAGTACCTTGCTGTAGCTCTCAGCTTGCGGAAACGTCTGCGCTGTGTAGGCGTCAGGGCTGCGACACAAAACAAGGCAAAGCAATAGATACCAAAATTGCATTCGGCGTAGGTAAGTGGCCAAGTCAATGACAGCAGTTACCACGCGTTGTAAAACCCACCAACCACACGATGATACAATGTGAAGCAGGAATACAAGCAACAAAATTGCAATGACAGTCGGCTTATTTAAAAGCAGCGAGTGTCACCCAGGTGTTTAGGTGCTGGGACACCAGGCAAGGCCCACAAATCAAATAAATCCGGAGAGACGTCAATCCAGAAGCCAGAGAAATGTAGGGATACCTGTTACTGGTGGTCGGCTTATCTAAAAGCAGCGAGCACCACCCAGGAGTTTTACGGTGCTGGGACACCGAAAGGCAAAAATGGCTCCAAAGAACGCCAAAATGCCCGTGGATAAACCACTAAGGAATGACAACGAGCGGACCGCGAGGGGAAACTGCGCTCGAGCCAAACCTTCCTGTACATATATATATATATATATATATATATATGTTGTATAGATATATATTATATATATATATATATTAGAAGAGAGANTAAGGCCCACAAATCAAATAAATCCGGAGAAACGTCAATCCAGAGAAATGTAGGGATACCTGTTACTGGTGGTCGGCTTATCTAAAAGCAGCGAGCACCACCCAGGAGTTTTGCGGTGCTGGGACACCGAAAGGCAAAAATGGGTCCGAAGATCGCCAAAATGCCCGTGGAGAATCCACTAAGGAATGACAACGAGCGGACCGCGAGGGGAAACTGCGCTCGAGCCAAACCTTCCCGTACATATATATATATATATATATATATATATGTTTGTATAGATATATATTTATATATATATATATATTTAGAAAGAGAGATTCCCCTGCCAATACCAAGTCATATAACTATCCCCAAATTCCATCCCGAATGCTCTCATAACCCCCCTTTTTTTCCTCTCCCAAAAAGGGCTTATCCTACGATGGTCCAGTCTAATCCTGCACATCATGGGACTCGGACGACCTATCTATATATGATATAAGGATTAACCATTTATTAACCAACCTCACAGGGTGTGAATTTTCACCAACCTCACTGGGTGTGATCAACTAAGATGTATTTTTGAAAACAAGAATACAGTTTTTAGGATACGTCCCTCGAACCCAAGATGACATGACATTGGTCAAGTAAAGATTTAGTTTGGGATCCAATAAAGATGGTAGAAAAAAGGTCATCCTGGTGGCCCATCATTTACTGTGTGAGTGAAGCTGCTCAAATTTTCTTCCCCCTTTCCTGGGCCGCCACACGAGAGGAAAACTCCTTGGCCAAATTCGGGACAAATTCATGAAGCTCTCAGGGTTGCTTCCGGGATACCCCTAAGAATCCCAATCCCGGATTCATTTTGCGGGGATCCCAAAACGGGCCCCAAACCACCAACCGCCCCAAACCAACAAGGAAAAAATTCCTGGAAGTTGATTTTTAAAGTCGGAGAAAATCCAAATCATGTCATCTGTTGAACATCTGGTGGGAAGATTGACATGGAAAACACTCCAGAAAACTAAAAATGGAACCTGAGACTGCTCCCTTGGAAAAAGGAAAGACATCTGTTTAAACAAACATTTTTTGGGGGGTTCCAAGTGTGGTTCCGAGCTGGATGTTGATATCTAAGACCCATGATCCTTCTGACTTTTAGATGATATCACGGCAAACTTCCACAAACAAACAACGTTCACGACCTAAAAAGTTTCTCCTCTTGGTGTGCAAAAGCGGAACAGGAAATACGGTACACTGAAAACGTTGCAACGCCTAAAATCCTTTCTTCTTATCGTCCGACTGTCTGACTGTCTGTCACATCAACAAACTGCCCTAAACTTGTAACGAGGCAACGTGCATACGTCCAACAAAATCAGATATGTTACATGTTCTATGCCAGTTCTTCGCAGCTTTTCCAAAAGCATCTTTGTATATTGAGGGCACCCCCACTCGTCGCAGACGGTCGGGGGACCATGATCGCCCGCCAAAACCTCAAAAAATGGGATCCACATGATGAAGAAACCCAGCGAATGCTACAGTACCCATCCGAAACACGCTGGAGTCTTGTTGGGCAAATTCAAGCTGGTGCTTTTTGTTGAAAAAAGATTTGGAACGCATATGTTTGATGGAAGTTGTGGTACATCGATATTGAAAAAAACATGTAAATTTAAGGTTCGAACATATCAACCAAATGCCGCCGGTTTTTGTCCATGAACAGTATGAAATGGAGACACTCCCCCTTTAACATTGACATATTGACATAGTTCGTCCAGACAGGCATCCCACATGTGCTTGGTTCCATGAAAGGTTGAGATTGGCTTTGTCAACGACTGGCTGGAGAATCCACCAATGACGTGTAGATGTGTTTTATCACAGTTTAAACATATTAGATAATATCAATGGAGTTCCAACCTAGTAATTTTTGGTTGCTTTTTGAGGGTGTGAGAAGTGTTGTTGGGTCTACGTTGGCTTTCGGCGGTGTTTTGTGTGGCCGGCTGTCTGAACAAGCAGCAAAATTCATGGTTTGAAGATGGATTTGTTTTTCTCCTTAAACAAAAGGGCATCTTTTCATGTGCTACTTCAGTTTCAAGAACAGTACACTCCATAAAACTACTATAGCCCCTGAAAATAGTGCTTGGAAGGATACTTTCCTCTCTTTTTGGGAATTTCGGCCTTTTTTCAGGGGCGAACTGTTAGTTTCAAGCAAAGTAATTCACCTGAGCCACGAAAAAAAAACCTCTTGCACTCCATTGAAAGGGATCCATATAATCTTATAATGGTTTATATGATAATCCCCATATAACTCGGTAGTTGCTCATCCCCTATATACCCTAAACAACCAGGGCCCAGTTTTTCATTGCTCACTTGTATTTTAAGCACAGCCAACCTTTGCCCCTGCCGTGGCCCCACAAACTGAGCTTCCTTACAATGACAGGTTGCGCCTCTGGCGGCAACCTGATACGAAAATTGGACGAATGGATGAGCAAAACCCCCCTGCAGAATCAAGGAATTCGTCTCCTGGAGTTCGGGACCATTTCAAAAGGCAAAGAAGCTGTAAGCTGAACCAACCATCATTTTGCAGGGGATATATAGGTCGTTAGTTTCAGGGAGGTTACCTAAAATGCTGATTTGTAGAAGGGCCATTTTGGGGGAAAACCCTTCGTTAAATTTCAGGGTTATCAATTTTGATGGGGTTCTTAAACTTGAAAAACGGGGAATATCATCCCAACTGGTTGGACAGCATTTTGTATCTCAACAGATTTGACATAAAGACCTTTAAACAAAGATCTTTGCTCACATGTTAATTCCAAGATCTTTGTTTCCTGTTGAGATAGCTGTTTTTTCAATTTCTCCAAGCTGTTTGGTTCTTTGAGGATGCATTTTTTCGGCCCGGTGAAGCTTCTGGGAAATTAGAAGTGGGGGAATTTTTGTCTCAGTTGGCATCCTTAACTCCCCTAAAGATTTGGGCCGGATGTATTTACATGGCTCAAATGTGATGGTCGGATGGTCATACTGTTGATGGAAGAAATCCTGCACCAGTTGATAGGTAGGTTATCCCATCATTTACAGGGTTTTATACATCCCAGGTGGTGCAGGATTTCTTCCATCAACAGTAGCTTGATAGGATTCACACTGCTATTGCTGCGCGGATGGAATGACTGAAATGTCAGACTCTGAATTGAAGTGCAGGAGAAACATTGGAAAGTAAGAAATCCCTCACTTCCCCTATCTTACATCATAAAGATTCTTTATGGAAAAAAAATACCTTGACACATTGGCTTTCCCACTTTGGATTGAAAGTGGATGATGTCTTCCAAGCATATACTGCTGATGCACGTTGACCCCCTTGCCATTTGGGAAGCTGTTGAGTCTCGCTGGAGGTAGGATCTTCTTAAAAGTGCCTCGTCATACAAGCAAAAAAAACTCGAGATACCCGTCATGCGCTACAGGCCGCTAGAATAACACCATATTGTAAAAAGTATCATGTGTATTTAAAAAAATATATATATATATATACATAGTATCTATAAACTCCATTAAACTCATTTTATATATATATATACATATTAAATCTATAATCTATAAACTCCTACATCATCATATCCCAACCAATTGAGGTGTTCTTTTCCTGACACATCCCTCTCCATTGTGCCGACCGGCCCAACCTACTAAGAGCCTCCAGATGTTCGACGAGTGCTTTGTCCTCAGCTGCTGAGCCGGAAAGCTAATCAAAACACCTCAAGTGGAGAGTATATCTATCTATCTACCTTCCGGGAAACTAACATACTGTTGATGGACGGAATGTTACACCAGTTGATATGGTAAATACCCCATTTTTCACAGGATTTCATAGATAACAAGTGGTGCAGGATTTCTTCCATCAACAGTATCCCACCTGGAGAAAAGGAAAATCATCGACTCAAAAGTGCCTTTTCAGGAGGCAACGCTCTTCACTATGGATACCGAGTTTCTTATCTAATGGTTTGGGACCCTGTGGTTTGAAAATCCTGGAGTCCTCGAAAATGAATCCGGGATTGGGGATACTTAAGGGGCACCCGATTTCCAATCCCAAACCACCGGACCCCAAACCACCCATTTGTACCATTAGCTGATCATAGATCTATGGTAAATAAAACACTCTTGAAGTCGGAAAACTTGGTGTCCATGGCTGAGGACGATTTTTTTTCGAAGCAGCTGAGGATTTAGGATGTGTTGAGTTTGAGGAGACAAAATAAAATATCAACAGTTTTTGAACTTCCAAACAGCTGCGACCTTTCAAAGAAGGACTCTGTCTGACAAAAGTTCACTTGGCATACATTGCCTGTGGCCCCCTCCCACGTTTATACGGATTCCCCTCCTAAAAATGGAATCTCACTGGCAGCCTAGCAGGGGCCATCCTGTAAGGTATACAAAATATAAGATCGAAAGTTCCCCAAATCCCCAGGTTAGATCTCAAATCCCCAGGTTAGATGGTTCCCCAAATCCCCAGGTCACTCAAGGACCAATGAGTCACCACTGCCCATGTCAAACAAGTCTTCATAATCTGACTCCATAGGCCACTAGTTGGTGGTTCCAACCCATTTGAAAAATATTAGTCNTCGCATGTGTAAGACGACAAAGCCCAGTGTTGAACTGGCCCTGAAGCAACAGTGATGCCTTTAATGTTGATGATTGCATATGCACCACAACAAAACCAGTAAGATGACTGACGATCGCAGCTACCATCTGTCCAATATGTGGTGGTTTTTTGACTAGCAGTACTATCCCAAGCAGTGACGGGAACATGCGAGGGGCAAGAATTAACTAGCCTACGTTCAACAACACTATTGGGAATTTCCACTATCCCATGCGAAACAAAGTTGGGCCCAAACTCGTGGTCACACAATGGACGGTCAGAAACAATGGGCAAGGAAGGACAATCAGAAACAAGGTGTGTGAATGTTTCGTCATGATACCCACAGTATCTGCAGGCTTTAGACTCAGTCATTCCAGCTGCCGCTCGTCTGTCATTGGTAGCTACACAGCCCGTAACAACAGAATCACGAAAGCACGACAAATTGCCTTTTGGATGTGGTATTTTTGAACATAAAGAATTAGCAGAACAGGTGCTTGGAAAGTCAAGAAAGTTTGCTGAAGCATTAAGGTCTTTCCTGGCAGAACGAGTGGCAAAATAGTATGCAACATGCCTGCAAGTAGCCACTAGAAAGGCTTTCAAATCACGCTTCGCAAAATCTAGAATCGAGACCGGTTGTGCATTCAATGTCGAAATGTGGAAAGGTTGCACAAGTTCAATACCTAACACCGAACAGGCCTGAAAGGTATGAGCAATGAGGCTGTTTGGTGAAATTACAGATGCTTCGAACTGTTCCGTCCAAAAGTGTCTGTGTAGAGGAGGAGCAGTTTTCAGAAAAGTAAAGCAATCAAGAACTGTCGTAAATGCTCTGCTAATGACAGGGTCTGACCGATGTGGTTTGGCAAGGATACCAAGTAACAAACCCTTGGCTCTCCAGGATGGCCTTCCCTTCCATAAGATATCCGCGATTTGGTTTTGGAATTTTGTCAGAACATCCTTTGGAATAGAATTGATATGTGGGGCAAATGATAACTGAGGAATAACCTTTGTAGAAATCAAATGCTCATGCACACTTCTAGAACACGGAATGGTTTTGACAAGTTCAAGGTCACGGGTAATTTTAATGGTCTTGGATTTTGGCCACTTGAAATCCTTTTTCCGGGTTGTCTGGATTCTGGCACCTAAAACTACAACTGATTCACAAAAAGCAAAGTCGGGAAACAGTTCCTTGACAGCTTTTCTGGACGCCGTGTCTGTACCCCAACACTGACATTTTGAAATGTTCAGGGACTGACCAACCATTTTATCCCAAATTTTTGTTGCACGAATTGCCTGGACTAAGGAGTCAGCTTTTTCATACTTCACCCAAAGATAAGAGTCATCTATAAAAGCACCGATGCGAATATCGGGAAGGCATTTGAGTAATGCAACCCAAACACTCATGTGGAGATTAATGGCGAGAAGAGAAAGTGAGCAACCCTGGATAAGCCCATTACAAGCTGTTGTGGGTTGATGGGAAATCCATTCATTGAAAGCCAAAAATCTTTTTTGTGAATTATAGAATTTGGTGAAGAATAAAGTGAGGGGTGTAGGAAGCCCAAATCCAATAAATAAGGCAGCCGTAATAGATGGGACCAAGAGGTCAAAGCACTTACTTTTATCAAGCTTCAGCCCTATCAACCCACTTTCGTCAAACGAAGATTGGTCAACCTCTAATTGAATTTGGGTATATACTTCACTCATCTTTCTTCCTCTGATACCCCCAAACAGTTCCGGAGGGAGAGTCTGTGATTGCCAAGTCTGGAGCTGGGAATACCTCAACCCCGTGTACGCAACAACAAAGACAGACATCAAAGCAATGATTCGTTTTTGCATGGGGGATGGATCACCATTCTTATCAAGTAAAACCTGCTTAACACAAGTAAGAGAACGGGGAAAGTCACGTTCACCTTTTTCGATACATTTGAAGTAATCAGCAACTGCATCAAAAACACAAGTGGGTAGTGACTGTGCTTCGACAGTTCTCCAGCCATCAAGGCCAGGGGCTGCACAAATTTTCCTTTTCATGCACTGTTGGCGAAGCAAAGAGCCAGTTAAAGGAGGGAGTTCAACTGGATTATGCATGCTGCTGATATATGGCCAAATGGTCTGAAGAATTTTCTCGGGATCATTGTAATGGATATTGGCAGAGAAAATTTTATCCCACTGTTGGTTAATTTCAGCTAATGCCTCAATGGGTGAGGCAATGATACATCCTTCAGCATTTGAAACCAAATTGGGAGTAAAATGCTTATTCTTATCCTTAATCCATTTATACACCCCTTTGTCAACATTTCTGGTTTGCGTCGCAAGTACCATTCTTTTTCTCCAAGCTGCAATTCGTTCCCTTTTTTCTTTTTCACGAATTTTGACGATTTCCGTTTGAAGTATCCTGAGGACAACTGCAATAGAGTTTGGATTCATATGTTGTTCGGCTATCCAATTCTGACACCCTGGGATAGAAGGAATAAGTGGGGTAACTTTATTCTGAAGGTTCAAAGTAATTTTGAAATCATTTAAGTTGGTAGAGGGCCTAGACAATCTTTTGTGCAATTCACACACGAGCTTATGCAATTTCGAAAGCTTACAACTCTTGGAAGTAAATGCAGAGCCACATTGTGATTGCCCAGGACACGCAACATGCCTAATAAATTCAGGTTCAGACCCACGACTTTGCCACCCATTCGAGAATTTTGCCCCACAAGTAAGAAGAGTTTTGACAGCAAAACGATTAATTGCGTTCCAAGCAGTGTCGTCATCGGGATGACTGCAAGACACCTTGAATTCGTCTTTCCACAGTTTCTCAGCAGTAGCATTGATTGAATCATGGTCAATTTTGTTATCACACTTGGGAAGATTCGTCAAATCAAGAGGCGCAGGCTTTTTTAGAATGAACCCCTCTTGAAAAATCCTTTCCCATCCAAATGTCATTCTAATGGGAGCATGCTGCCGCAAATCAGAGTGCAAAACTTCAAAGGATCTTAAGGCAGTGGCAGCAACTCTATTCAGTAGAATTGCGTCAATGGAAGAAAAGTGATCTTCAGGGTTCACAAAATTGCATGATCTCGAGTACGTGATCGGGCGAGAACTACAACCATGCGCATCCACACTGATAAGTGGATCAACCCAATCTCCATCAGTTTTTGCAATTTGGACACACTGATACTGATCAGGATCCGCTTGAAAGTCTCCTGCCAAAATTACAGGGATATCCCCAAACTGTGCTGCAATAGTAAAAATTTTTCCTAGGAAGTCTTCATTGATATCAAGATGCTTGGTTCCATCAAGAGATGTTTGCCCGTAAAAGGAAAAAATAAGACATCTCACTTTAGGGAGAACTTGTGCCCAAATTGCCGTAACACGTTTCGTCAAGTACAAAGAGTCCCAAAGACCAGTAGTGTCGTCGTCAGAACAAAATGATTTTGCAAGAGAAGTAGGGGCGATACAAGCCACACCTCCATGTGGTGTATGTGAATGTCCATTTTTTCGTCTTTTTTCTTCAAGAAGTTTCCCATGGAAAATGTAACGGCCATTCTGTTTAGTGGAACCCTGAAAAAACCCTAAATTCACATCAGTAATCCTGGTTTCTTGCAAACACACAACATCATCCTGCCATTCAAGTGCATGTGGATGTGAACGAATGGAATTGATGTTGGCAGAAATGCAGGACCAGGAGTTTGAAGTAACAGGTCCTTCACCTGGAAATCCTAAAGTAGCATCAAACTTCTTTAAAAGAAAACATACGCAATCTCCACAGTCAAAATGGAAGGTGCAATAAAAGGACCCCATAAACAACAAAAGAAGACGACCAAATTTGAAATACAAATTTCTCGAAATCAAACAGAAATCCCCTTTACTGCGAGAATCCGTGCGATTTAAAAGACTGGTTCGGATGAACACAAGAACACCAAACTGCTTATCCAAGAAAAAAGGACGAACCGAAACAGGCAAAACACACGTCTCTGGCTCAACAAACAGTGAAAGAGATCATGAAGAGACTTTTTGACCCTACACAATTTATCTTCCAAACGTCTAAGACAAGTGCATCGACTATGCCAAGGCCGAAAGGTACCCCATCGAAAATACTCATTCCACTCAGCTAGAATGAATCTACCCACAGGGTCAACACCAAAAATCCGTTCATGCTCCCAAAACATGCAACAGAAAACATAATTTCGCGAGATGATGCTCCAACATTGACATGGTGGAAACCACCAAGCAAAGAGAAAAGAGATGCTGTGAGGATACACTTCCAAAAGATAGTCACACAGCGACAAGCCAAACAAGCTTCCAACACGATAGGCTCGAGAAGCCCAGTCAGAAGAGCAATGGCCAGCGAAGATCTCCAGCTCTTTCGGTAACCGACCCTGACACCAGCGGTCAAAGACATGGGCAGAGTCAGCCACCTCAGAGCCTAGAGAGATGAGAATAACCCAAGAGGAAATTGCTGATCCAGATTTGCCGCGAAAAGACATCACAATGATATCAAAGGCAATAGTATGACAACGAAGAACCCCTATGACTTGGCACAAAATGCAAAGGATAGGAATGATTTTCGTCCAAAAACCCACAAAGAGAAAAGCGCTGAGACAGGGATGATCAAGACAGGGATGAACCTCACAACCGAAATGGTAAACCATATGACAAGGAAACTTATTCTCAAAGAAACTTTGGCCTAACGAAAACAGGCAAAACAAACAATGAAGGAACGAACCGAAATGATGAAACAAGGCATGAAAGAACCACTTGACTCCAGAACTTATTTCCTTCAATGGTCTAAGGTGAGTACGTCGACCACACCAACACTGAAAGAAGATACCCCATTCAAACGAAAAAGACCACTCCAGGAGAGTGAATCGTCCCACGGAGCCAAAGATACCCATAGTCCTTTCAGATGAACAACGCAATTCGAGAAAGAAATCCCTGAGAAATAGATCACTCTTGTTCAGACATGGATCACAACTAAGGGTGGGATCACAATCACTGCTGTAAAAGTATACTGCCAAAGGGTGAACTTGCAAACGACTACTGAAGCCATCAAACTGGTCAAAACAAATTAGTGTAACCCATTCAAAAAGACGAGGTCACGTGAACCTCCAACTCATTCAGCAACCAACTCTGGCACCAGCGGTCAAAGACATGGGCAGAGCCAGCCACCTCGGAGTTAAGAGAGTTCAATCTCAAAGGAGTAGAAAGTGGAATCCACAGAACGATTCCGAGCTCAAAAAAGGCTTGTGGCCATATGTGAGGACGCAGTCCAAGCCATAACTCTGAGCATAAAACATGAAAAGTGAAAAGCTGATGAAAGCCATTCAAACAGAAAGCCATGCAAATCAGTAAAAGCAAATTCGGCCAACAG
This sequence comes from Breviolum minutum Mf 1.05b.01, assembly GCA_000507305.1. Classification (NCBI taxonomy): domain Eukaryota; class Dinophyceae; order Suessiales; family Symbiodiniaceae; genus Breviolum; species Breviolum minutum. The sequence goes on along the minus strand of DF240521.1, from coordinate 763 downwards.
AGACCAAAGAACCACTCGGAATAAAGGCAAAGTTCCAGCAGGAACTGGCACAGGGCAATCAAAGCAGAACACGCATGGTCAAAAGGCAGGCCAACATCACAAGGCGACCTACAAACGCCAAAATGGATGCTGAGAAATGGCAGAGATTTATCCCAACTGCTGCAAAGTCCAATGATGCGAATGTAAAAGGGAACGGCAAACGAACCATTGAGCAAACTGAAACGAATTAGAAAACAAAGTGCAAAAGATTCATGTTCAAGGCCACAATGATCAACCATTCCGGGGACACTTCGGTGGTGGAGTCTCACCAGTAGCCCCTTTCTCACGTCCAGGTGTGATCGCTTGCAACACTTGCCTGAGTTGATTCTGCAGGCTATCAAATCCTGAGCTAAGCTGGTTTTCGACCTTTTCTTGCCGTTTCTCAAACGAAGAAAATTTTGCTTCAAGCACGCTGACTCTGTCACCAAGTGCTTCATCGACCGACAAGGCATTTGAAGAGACAGATGGTGATGGTTGAGGATTGGAACCTTTCCCACCTCCCTTCTTGGCATCCTTCTTTGCAAAACGAAGTGGCTGCTTGCTACCTTCTTCAGTGAGGAGGATCTCAAAGATATCAGAGTTGAACTTGACAACAAATTTCAACAGCTTGGGAGGTTCTTGAAAGGATAAAAGCCAGCTGGTAACCCCTTGATTCCGAAAACAACGTGTTGGAATAGGTGCTTGACCTACTGCATGGTGAGTAGCCTTTACGACTTCATTGGAA